>JASCZW010007388.1:0-67756 GCA_034211315.2 Aedes japonicus
AAACATGATTTGGTTACGTATTGCTCCCGCATCTGAAAGGGTGCCACACCAATAAACACAATTTCTACATAACTCGAGAACTAATCAAGCAAATTAGACAGAATTTGGGATGTGGGGTTTTCGGATCCTAAATATTTCTATGGAGGTCTGAGACTCCTCCCGCTCTGGAAGGGTGAACTCATGAAAATAAGACACAAATGTCAACAAAACATGAGAATCATACCTATTGTTATGAAAAACTTATATGTAGGGGTTGAGGCTGGAGAAGGTTCTTATGATGGTTCGAAGCTCTTTTCCCGCCAGTAAAGTGGAAATGGAAACTGGATTTCTGCAAAGCTCAAGGTTCTTAGAATTGGAGTTCTTTAAATGGAACCAACTTTGCTGTGTGAGGTTTTTTGGGCAGGATTTTTTTCTTAGGTGGTTCCGAGACTGCCTTCCCTCGTGAGAGGGTGGAGGAGCTCTCAAGCCAATTGGCAGACATTTGTTTTAGACCAAACATGCGAAATTATCCATGCAACTAAACACAAAATGTGTATTTCTCGGTTAGGAAGCATATTCTGATAGAGGTTTGTACCCCTTTAAGTCAAGAATCGGTACAGAGTTGCTCTCAGTGCTACATTGTGCACAGAAGTTTAATCTTAGGTATGTGCAAGAAAGAGTACGTTACAAACTGACGGGATACAGCTTCGTTTGTCTTTGAAATGGTTCTGCAAGAGTATAGAAAACCAGTAGAAACAACTGGTCTGAGGTTGAATTAATGACACAAACCGTTTTTTGCATAAATAACACACAGAAGCAAACGAGAATATTTTAACCAGATTCATTCAGAACCATAAACGCGCCAGTTGCATTTAGTTGCATGCATTGTAGAGCTCTTCCAGTTCAGCTAGTGTTAGAATAAAAATTGTTCAAAGTAAATTATTCGACACGGAAACATTGAACCAACACTGGTAGATGTCTTCTGCGAACGGTGGTTTCTCTCTGCGTCGATAAGTCCTGTTTTTTCCAACGGTCCAGAAACCCGCGCCGTTCCATAGAAACGCTTTAAGTTGTTTCATATACCGTAGTACGTACGCCGTAACACGAAGCAGGTTCTGCCATTTAGAAGTTTTCTGAGTGAATCACTGGATCAATGAGTTTGGTGTGAAAAGCAGATGCAGTCAAGCTCCATCTCGGTGATGTTTCCAGAAAACGGATTTGCAGCGCGGTCTTCTCCCCTTGTGGTGAAGGAACTCTGGTCCACGGAACCAGCGGCTGTCGCTAGCCAAGTTTGGAACTTTTACTGCCACTTTATTATCGGCAACGTTGTGTTTCGTCGGGTACAGCGCCATTCGTTGTCTCCGTCGTCTCCAAAATTTTACGGATCGAAATGCTACAAATTGGCTATACCGCCTGTGATCTGAACAGAGCCAACAGAGTACATCTTTGGTCGTCCAGAACGTCCCGCTTAGAAGTTGATTGGTGATCAAAAACTTGAGCGGGTCAACTCTGGTTTGGCGCTGACCAGTGCGCATTCGACAGTATTCTCGTTTTCGAATCTTGGGTATACCGTTGCAGCAAAGCCGTTCGCGCTCGCGTCGACATCACTCCAACTACGTTTGGTGGATGAAGCAGTCGACACTTCACCGCCTGAATGCTACCCCTAAACACTTCCTCGTCGGAGCATGTTCTCTCTCGTTCAGGTACCCACACATTTGGATTGATGTGTCGAACACAGAGAAAAATAGCGGCCAGTCTTCCAGGATTCCCATAGAATCCCTAGCGAAATCCTTAGAAACTGCTTGACGTGCGGCGTAGGTTGACTCCGATTCGGGATACATAACCGTCTCGTCATTGACCGCGGATGGATCATGTCGGTGAAGCAGTGTTGAGTGCTGTTGGGGAGCAAACTGCTCGCCACCGGCTTCAGTGTACCGGGATTAATCACCGGGACGTTTGATGGATGGTTTCTGGGAATACTAGGGTGGTGCGTACGTGCCACCGCGATGGCGATGTCCTGAGCGAGGTTCTGAGCCGCTTGAGCTGCTTCGATGCGGGTCCATCTACCTCCATCTGCCGCTACACCGGTCACTGCCCTCTGCTACTCATGGCGTTCGGTTTCTTTTACCCATTCCAGGATCTTCGACATCTTCTCCTGCTGACGACTGTTGACGCCTCGCCGGCATAATCCTTCAAAATCCTGAAAATTTCGCTCCAGAAAATCCTCTTCTCTCCAACTCCAGCTCGGCATTGAGTTTTGTGTAACTCTAACTCCCTCAACCCTAGTTTGCGCTTTTGGGCGAACTCGCCTTATCTCCGCGACCTTTCGGAATTTATGGCACCGTTCCTGGGATCGACCTCGATTTGATCCTGCTGTTTCTTCGCCATGTTGTGAACATCTTGGTTGATGGTGACGCACTGGAGGAGAGGGGGGAGGGAAGAGGGTCTGATCACTGCTTTTGATGCTTGAATCTTTTGCGCTTTAATGCATAGACGGCAGATCCAGCTAACGTTTGCGATGCTCTCGCAGCTTCAACGCACTCGTAGTGGAACCACTGCTCGCAACCATCAAACTGCAATCCATTTGCACTGATCCCACAAATCTTGTTTTCTTCCGATCATCGCGTATCGGATTTCGTCTCGCGTCGGACACCAGCGGGATTGACATCGGCGTTTTACCGGCGGTATTGAGCTTTCCGCACTTTTCGAATCGCTCCGGTACTTCGTGGTTTGAACGCACACCGGCTTGGTCAGAATTTACCCGTTTGTTTTTGAGGAAAGGCTACCACAGACAGGACTGGTCGTGGGTACCACGTCGACGATCTCAGCGGTACGAGCTTCTAGTATCGTCCGTCATCCGTCCCGCGGCGATCTCCCGCCTCAGAGTTGGAGGATTTCTTCGACATGTCGGACCGACGTATAAAAGAATTTTGTACGTCGTTCGTTAAAGCAGAATAAATCCAACTTTTGTCAAACTTGGTTTCTTGCTAACGTGTATTTCGTTAGAATTTAAGGTTACAAAAATTCCTTTAGATAAGCAATAACACATTAATATATTGCATGATACGATAACATTGCGTCTACTTACTATAAATTGCAAAAGTTGAAGTTTTCGTAACCCGTAGGATCAATTATTTACTAGTGGTGACTTGAGTCAATAATAATATTCCGGCTATATACGGTATAAATCTTGCAAAGTCTGACCATCACTGACCTACCGTAGAAACCGTTTCCTTAAACTATCACTTAATTATTATTGAGTTTTAGGGATACCAAACAATAAGTATTTAAGTGCACTAGATTTAAGTAGATTTAATACGCAATGAATACAGGATTGTGTGGATATGTTTTAATACCGCCTTTCTTTGTTTTCTTTGCGTAAACAGTTGCATTCGATCCTCTGGACAGCATTGGAAGTGGTGCACAGTGGCTCAGTGTTGAGTAGGGGCGCCAGCGTTTCTTTTCGATGGGGCGTATTCAACAGATGTTATACACCTCACTTTTGGCCGATGAATTGAAAAGGATGAGGTTTTGTTGTTGTTTTCTTTGAGTGTTTCTACTGATTGCTATTAGATTTTTGCTTTTTTATTGTGATCATATTTGAAATGCGTTTATGCAATCTCTTTCCGGATTTAATCTCATGGCTCCACAACTATTTAACGCTGCATCGGTAACTATTGTGACACTTCAGATTGGAAGGTTAATCGGGTATAGATATCGAAAAGAAACCAAATTGTAATAGTAGCTCAGTACATGAATATTACGTTTTTTTATTTAGTTCTTTTATTTGTTACTGAATGTTTTCGGCATGAGTGTTTTTATTGCCTAGAATGGTATTCAAACTTCTTTCAGAACATGCTTTTTACCCGAGAAATACACATTGTGTGTTTAAGTAACCTAGATAGTTCTCATGTTTGGTTGAAATTTGTTTCCTATAGAGTTTGATCTGTTTAGTCCAATACTTGTAAATGAGAAGAAAAATTAGTATTTTCCAGTTAATTTAATGGAAAATACTAATTTTTCTTCTCATTTCTAGTTGAAATTTATGTTTCATTTGTATGAGAGGGGGAAGAGGTAACAAATTACCATACAATCATTGCCACCCCACATGCCAAATTTGGTTCCATTTGCTTCATTAGTTCTCGCGTTTGGCATAAATTTCATTTGTATGAGAGCCTAACCCTTCCAGAGGGGATGGGATAATGGGCCTCAAACAATCTTATGAACTTTCATCAGTCACAAAAATCCCTGCACAAAATTCACGCAGATTGGTTCTGTAGTTTCCGAGTCTGTAAGGGTCAGACAGATAGACAGACAGACAGAAATTAATTTTTATACATATAGAAATCCTGCTTCCAAAAACCTCCACCTGCCAAACAGAATTCCATTTGCTTGATTAGTTCTTAAGTTATGCAGATTTTGTTTTGTTTCTTTTGTATGGGAGCCCTCCCTTCCTGAGGTAAAGGGGATCTCAAACAACCATATCAACAGTTTTCGCCGTCAAAATCAATTTCAGTTTTCGCACATGTCAAATTTGGTTCCATTTGCTTAATTTGTTCTCCAATTATGCTGACATTAGTGCCTCATTCGGATGGGAGACCCCTTTTAGAAAGAAGAGGGGTCCCAAATCACCTTAGAAACAATGTTTAATTTCAAAAGTCACCTCCTACCCAATTTGTTTAATTTGCTTAGTTATTTCTCGAGTTATGCAGAAATTAGTATTTCAGTTGCCTGTGAGCCTCCCCTTTTCAGAGGGCGGAGGGGTTCCAAACTACCATAGCAACATTTCTTGCCTCCAAAAAATCCCACATACCAAATTTGGATATTCTTTTTTTTTTATATTAAAGACACTTTAAATTTTATTCGAGTCTCGTTTGATTCATTTACAGAGTTTGAAACAACTTAACATCTAATAGTATTTTTTTTCTTCATTCTTTGATCACGCTTGTTGTTTTGTTGCAACGGAGCGAGCGGTTTCGAACGCCTGACGCTTGCAGAACTTCCATCCTGTCTTGATAAGTTTTAGCGCCAGGAGCACTAATACTGCTACCATGATGACCATCAGTTTAAGTTCATGTTGGGTGTGGTATTCTGTGTGAACCTCCTGGTTCTCGATGACGGTGTCCTGCTGATCACCGATCTGCTTAACGTTGTCTTCCTTGGAGTCGGAGTTTCCCATTTTCGATGAGGTGGTAAATAGTACAACTGGTTAGGCTTGACCAACTGTATTGTTCTCTGGGCTTGAGTTGCTTTATATTGGGTTGTTTGTTGAAAAGAGTCAAGTCATATTTCATCTATCAGCGCAATTTCTTTGAGAAAGCTAGGCACTTTTTTGCTTGGTGACTGTCGTCAGCGAGTGCCTCTCTTAGGCTGGGTTGGAGCCCAATTTTTTCGCGTAAGTCATCATATCCTGGGCAGAAGGCTATAATATGTTTGACGGTAGGTATTTGGTTGCATTTTGTGCACTTAGGTGGGTCTGTTTTTTCCAGAAGATATGCATGCGTTACCTGCGTATGGCCTATTCGTAGTCTGGTAAGTATGACGTCATCTCTACGATTTCCTGTAATTGAGCCTCTGTAAGGTGTGATGGTTTTTTTTGCATTCTCTTAGTTTATTGTTTCTGGTTGAGTGCCATTTATTAATAATTTTCCTTGTGATGATGGTTTTGGTTTCCTTGTGGTCAACTGTTTCCTGCGTTATTGTATTCAGTTCAAGGGCTCGCTTTGCTTCTGTATCAGCCTTCTCGTTCCTGGAATGCCGATAAGGCTTGGATCCAGCAAAAGGTAATGGATGTTCCCTTTTCGGTTATGTTGTTGTATAGGGTGACTATTTCATCTTTGAGAAGAGATTTTATCTTTCTTTTTTTGATAGTGGTGATCACGCTCAGAGAGTCAATGCATATGATGAAGGCACCTACTCTTTCTTGATTTGATATCCAGCTTAGGGCTTCAATTATTGCCATACATTCGACGCTGTAGATGCTAAGTAGATTGTGGGTTCTTTTTACGTATTACGTTACCTTCGACGATTACACTGAAACCTGTTCTTGAATCGGTTTTAGATCCATACAGTGATAGATCGCTGAGTGGAGTCTGTATTTAGTGCAGATTAGTTTGGCCAATAGTTTCTCTGTTCTAGATTATTCTTTCCACTCCTACTCGCGTGTAGCATGGTATTATCGACATTTATTTGTTTCCTCTTCCATGGTGGGGTGGATGGTATATGCAGAGATCTACTTACTGGGATATTTGTTCCTAGGTCTTCTATGATTCTACTACTTCTGGTTTTTATAGTGTTTGGTTCGGTAGTTGGTTCTTGATTCCATAGTTCTCCTGAGCTGTGACTGCTGTACTCTTTTGTTTCGCTGTTTAGTGGAAGACAAATGCAAATATCGCTAGTCTTTGGTTTAGGAGGCACCTAATGTTTGGAATTCCTGCTTCAGTCTGTATGCTTATTATTGGACTGGTACAGAACGCTCCTGTGATGATCCGTAAAGCGTTGTTATGCAAACTCTCGAGCCGTTTGATTACCGTGTCACTGATGGAAGATATAATAGGAGCGGCGTACAGTATTTTTTCAAGTACGGTTGCTTTGTAGATTTTTGTAAGAGTTTGTCGGTCGCCACCCCATGATCTAGACCCGATGAATCTTAGAAACTGAATTCTCTGGGAGCATGCTGCTCTTATTTCCTCGATGTGTGTTTTGTAGGTGAGGTGTTGGTCTAGAGAGACATTTGTGGCAACTTTTTTCTGGTACAAAGCCGTTATTCAGTTTCAGTTTTTGACCTATTTGTTTTCTTGATCTGGGGTTCTTGAACAACACTATTACACATTTTTCGGTTGATATCTTGAAGCCAGTACATTGTTCCCATAATTCAACTGACTGAAGCGCTGATTGTAGTTTTTTGGTGAGATTTTTCCGGTTGCTGTCAGTGGCAAAAAGAACTACATCATCGGCAAAAAGGAGTACCTTGACACCGGCTGGGAGCACCGAGCATATGGTGTCGATTGCAATTAAGAAAAGAGTGACGCTTATAACTGATCCTTGGCATAGGCCGTTCTCCATAATTGCTTGGCCATTTAATTTTTTTCGAGGCCTCTATGCTCAACAACAAACGAGCTCAGAGGGAAATAAGAGTGTGTATGCGTTAGCTCTTTCTCTCCTCTTTCTGCTAGTATTTTTTTATTGCACAGAAATCTCGGCAAAACGTATACGGTACAACATTTTAAAAGCGAAAATGTTGCGATTTCGACTGTTTACCATATCCTAAGATCCCCAACAACTGCTCGCAAGCAAGGTAATGGAAGACCAGCCAAAATTATGGACGCAAAAGGACTTCGTTCTCTTCTGTGCCTTCAACAACATAGTGATTCACTGAGTCCAACGGATGCCGCAAAAAAGTTCAACTGTTCTCACCAGTACATCTGCAAAACATTGAAAAGAGTCGGAATAAAGTGCCGAAAGAAGACACGAGCCCCGGAATATACTGATGCACAGATTTCAACGCTGAAATCCCAATGCCGTTGGTTGATTAAAAATTATTCCGGAAAAGTTTTGTTTTGGACGACGAAAGCTACTTCCTCTTTCGAAGACGCAGATTCCCGGAAACGATCGATACTATTCAACGGATAGTTCTACTACACCTCCGAACATAAAATATAAGTTTAAACATAAGTCTTGAACTAGAAAGTGATGCTGTACATTGCCATTTCCGAGAAAGGCATTTCTAAGCCATGGTGTCAAGCCCTCTGGTTTGGCAATCAATGCAAGATGTGTACCAGAACGAATGTTTCTACAAAAACATCATGCTGATGGACAATACGTGTTTCGGCTGGATAAAGCGTCATAGCATTATAAAACACAATCGTTCCTGAATACCCATTCGATCCCATTTGTACTCAAAACCACAACCCGATAAATCTGCCTCAGTGTCTTCGGGGTTTTGAGTTCCTTGGTGTACAAAAATAACTGGAGAGCCACGAATTGCATACAGTTGATTGGTAGAATCAAGAGATGCACTCGTAAAGTTGACATGGAGGCCGTACAACGCTACTGTTCGGACATCAAACGGAAGCTTCACCGAACATCCGATTACGGACCGTTTTCAAATGTTCACTAATTTTTTTTCAACAATGGACAATGTATCTTTTATTTGAATAAATCAGATCTTCTTCAACTATGATTGTCTTTTTTTGACAGCTTGAGAAAAAAAATTCCAAAATTTTAGTTGCCACCCGTTACTCTAAATGTCCTTCGTTCTAGGATTTTCTGGATGTATTTAACAAGGTTACCTCCAATTTTCCACTCACAAATTCTGTTCAGTACCAGTCTACGCCAGGTGTTGTCGTAAGCCTTTTTGATGTCAAGCAAAACTGCTTGTGTAAGGATTTTTTTGTGCATAGCTTCTCTCACAGCGGTGTCAAAGTGGGCTAGATAATCTGCTGTAGATTTTCCTTTTCGAAAAGCGAATTGGTGGTCATTAAGCAACTTGCGTTCTTCGATTATGTACATAAGTCGGTTATTTATCATTCTCTCGAGGATCTTTCCAAGGCAGCTATTTAAGTAGATTGATCGGTAGTTACCTGGACAGCTTCTTTCTCCTTTTCCCTTGTATACAGGGACAACTATGGATTTAGTCCAGCTTTCTGGATACACGGAATCTTCCCAGAGTCTGTTGTACGTATTGAGGAGCAAATGTTTGTACTCTACTGGGAGATTGATTATCATTGCGTAGTGGATGCCATCCGGACCTGGTGAGGATCCTTTGAGTCCTTCTATGGCTTCCTCGAGCTCATTTTTGGAGAATACTGAGTTGTAATTGGCTCCGTCGTCCTGGTTTATTAATATCGGGAATTGTTCGATGTTGTTTTTATACGCAAGGAATGGTAGTGAATATTCCTTATCGCTGGATATTTGTCCGAAGTGTGCAGCTAGGCTATCAGCTATGTCTTTGCTATTAGTATTTCTTTGGTTATTTAGTTTGATTTCTCGGATGTGTGGGGATTTGAATTTTCCTTGAATTTTGCTGTAATTTTTCCACATTTCTTTAGCAGGCGTGTGGACGTTGAATTTTTGGGCAAACTCTTCCCAGGATTTCTTTTTGGCTTTTATAATGATCTCTTGTGCTTTGATATTGGCTTCTCGAAAATCCTGTGCATGTTGATGGTTTGGTATTCCTTTTTTTGTCCTTTGCAAGATTCGAAGGGCCTTTCTTCTAGCTTTGATAACAGATGCTACTTCATTGTTCCACCATGGTACCTGTTTACCGGAGGTACTTCCTTTAGTTTTTGGAATGGATTGTTCGGCGGCTTTGTTTATCTGCTTTGTTATTTCTTCAATTTGGTCAACAGCATCATCTTTGTGGGTTATTTCAATCGTGTTTTGGTATTTTACCCAGTCAGCTTCTTCGATTTTCCACCTAGGGAGACTTTTCCTTTTCCTGTATTAAATGCGGCATCGATATAATTAGTGGAATGTGATCGCTTCCGTACGAATCTTCGGAGACAGTAAGTTCTAGGGCTCCAGCTAGTTGGTCGGAGCAACAACAGATATCCGATGCAAGATCCGATCCCCGCAGCGCTATTTACATATGTTTTTTCACCATTATTGATCACTGCCAGATTTTCTTCGTCGATGATTGACTCTATTATTTTGCCCCGGTGGTTGATTTCGTCTGAACGGGTGATGTGCATTAAAGTCTCCCATCACTATCACAGGTTTTGGAACTTGGGACAGTAGGTTCGAAACCTCATCCTTTTGGATTTGGTTTCCGGGGGGGAAATATACATTTGATATGTGAACGTTTATCGGTGCTCCTACTTTCACAGCTACTGCTTCTAAGATTGTATTAAGATCGATGATTGCGCTATCTATGTCTTCTTTCACTGCCGTTATCACTCCGCCTGCTAATCTAGCACCACTTGATCTTTACCGGTGGTATGTTTTGTACTTACTGATGCTTGTTTGAGAGTCGTTTTGGCACATTGTTTCCTGGAGGCAAAGTACCAACGGATTAATGCCAGTCAGTAGTAATTTGAGGTTGGTTCTTCTTTTTCTTAATCCTCTAACATTCCATGAGACCACGCAATTTTCATTAGTTGTTGTGTTATTATGATGATGTGTCATTGTAAAGATTATTGGACTTTGTTCGATTAACTTGTTTACCTTCGATTAGTTATTTTGGTCTCGTTGGGGCTTTTAATGATTCATTGTTCCATATCGTGGTCCTGGTGAGTAGATCCGTCAGAGGTTTCTGAGTCCGATTGAACGTACTCCACCTAGTCACATGGTTTCATCGCGGTGATTCCTTTCTTCTTCCTCGGAGGGGAGAGTGAAGCCACTTCCTGGGTCCTAGTTTGTTTTGGGGCTGATTTGTGTTGATACAGTTTCAGAAGGTTTTCGAGCTTGTTACAGTCTTCTTTGAGTTTTTCAGCCTCCTTTTCTGCAAGTTTTCGTTTTTGTTTTTCCTCCTTGTATGCTTTATGTAATTGTTCGCACTTTTCCTGCAAAGCTTGAAACTTCGTTTCCATTTGCAGCACTTTATTATTATTTTCTATGAAACAGTTTTTCACCTCTTCTTTGTATTGGTTGAGCTTGGTCTCCAATTGCAATTCCATTTCTGCTTTCAGGGTATCGGCGTAGCTTTTCTTTTCTTCGTTTAGCTCGTTGATTTTGGTCACATATGCTTTATTCTGGTCAGTGAGCTTTTTGACTTGTTCATCGACTGATGCCGTGACTGTGTTGGAGTATGTTATTTTATTCCCAGATTCAACTATTTTCCTTGCTTCCCAGAATGGAATCTTCATGTCAACTTTAACTTTTGTAATATTTTTTTCTTTTCCAGTGCTGGACACGCTTTGAAAAACGCGCCATGTTCACCGCCACAATTAACACATTTTGCTTCATTTCTACATTCTTCATGATATGATTCACCACACTTGCTGCATTTTTTATCACTATCCGGGCAGCCAGTGCTAGTATGACCAAACTTAAGGCACTTGAAGCACCTTAGCGGGTTTGGATACCATGGCCGTTTCTGCAGAAGGAGATAACCAATTTTGACTTCATCAGGCGCTCTGATTCCCTTCACAGTTAGTGCAAAGATGCCGGTAGGAATTTTGTTTTCATCCATGCCCTTCATAATTTGTTTTACGTTGGTCACACCTTGAGCCATTAACATATCGAGAATTGAGTCATCAGTATCATCTTTCACGTCACGACAGAACATAACCACTTTACAAGAGTTCAACGTCTTGTGTTCGTACACCTTGACCGTTATTCCGTCGGCTAGTTTTTCAATTTAAGCTAGGTTTTTGGCCCGGCTATCATTACGAACTGTTACAAATATTTTTCCATCTCTGGTTTTTTTGCGGCAATGATTGTCCCACAGTAGCTCTGGATTGTTTTTTCTACAAGTACTGAGGACACTCCATGAAGGGTTTTTCCTTCTTCTTGCCTTTCAATAACCATATTTTTTTCCCTGTAACCTCCGCCAGGGGTTTCCCCCATACGGGGGAAACTAAGATTGTTCATCGAGTTCAATTTGTGTTGATGGGTTGGATATTAATTTGCACTCGCGTAGGGTTATTCGCTTTGCAGTTTGCTGGGTAATCACTTTTGCCGGACCGGCCGACCGGGCGCGTAATTAAATACTTCTAGGTAGTGTTTCACTGCGATCGACCGATTGCGCCGATTCGACTTAACGCGATCGTGGTCGAACTTGAACTGTGCAAATTTGGTTACTTTTGCTTGATAAGTTCTCGAGGTATGCAGAATTTTGTGTTTCATTTGTATGGGAGCCCCCTCCCTACCAGAGAGATCAGGGGCGTTGATATGCTTTCCGCTACATTTTGTTTCCAAGGGTTTGTGATATGTCTTAAAATTTGTATGTTATTTAAGTTTAAAATACGTTCTTCTTTGAATATATGTTAAGCTACTTTTGATTTGAAATTGTGTACGATCCCTTGTTTGTGTCTTTGTTTGTTTTAGTGACGTCTCACTGCACTCTGATTTTGTTTCTAATGCACTTCTAAACACATCAGTAAATTTTCACTTAAGCTTTGGAAATTTACGCTCGAGTTAAGTGGTTTATTAAATAAATCCTAGATTCCTAGAAGTATTGCAAAATAATACCCAGAAATTAGAACACATACTAGAAAGTTCAGAAGGAGTCTTCTTCAAAGCTTCAGAAAGAGAATTAATGGAAAAAATAAAACTTCTCCGAAGGTCAGGCAGAACCTTCTCAGAAGTATAGCGTAAAAGTTTGTAAGAAGTTCAAACAGGAATATTCCAAAAAAAAAATAGGACCAAACAAAATTCAAATTTCAAGGTCATATTTCCCAGAAGTTCAGGTGATAACGTCCTCGAAAATCAGAAGGCGACCTCTCAGAGTTTCAGGAAGAAATTTAAAGAAGAGGACTCCTTATAAGTTTGAAACTGTGCAGAGGTTCGGAGTTCTTCCTAGGAATTTAAGATGCAGAAGTTAAGGAAAAACACTTCCCACAATTCAGGAAGAAACTAACCCGGAATGGAACAATCACAAAGTTCAACTCAGTGGACGCAGAGGTTCAACGCCCCAACAATGAAAAAAACCCAGGGAGGGCACTGCCGATAATTTATCAAAAAATCAACAACGAACTTCCACAAAGCTTAAGGCGATTCGTTTTAGCAGTTCAGGTGAGAAGTTTTCTAAAATTAAGGAATAAACATCCCAGGGGTTCCGTAAAAAAAAATCTCAAAAGATTATTTGGAACAAAAACCCAGTGCTAGAGTGTTTTTCCGAAGTTCGGAACAGAATGTTTCAGAATTTCAGAATGAGGATTTCTCTAAGTTAAAGAAAAATCCTCTCAAAAGAACAGACATAAATATTCCAGGAGGATACTTCCCAAAAGTATGAGCAGAAGTTTCTCCGAAATTTAAGAACAAACTACTCCGAAGTTCAGGTGAAACATTTCCAAAAAAAAAGAAGAAAACTTCTCAGTAGTTCAGGAAGAAACTGCGAACTAATGAGTTTTCCAAGAAATTCTGGAGAGCACTTTCTCAATGTTTCGGAGAAAAAAGTATCTTCTGAGTTGAAGATGGGACTTATCAGAACTTTTGAAAGAATATGCTCAGAAAAGAAATTCCCACAATTTCAGGAAGACACTTATCAGTGAGGACACTACCTATAAGTTCAAGGAGGAATTTCCCAAAAACATCAGGAGTGCAGGAGAGGACTTTCCAGAATTCCCGCAAGAAACTACCCAATGGTTTATTTTAAACCACTCAGAAGTGCTAGAGAGCTTCTCTGAAATTCAGAAATCAACATTCCAGAGTTTTAGAATGAGGTTTTCTCGAAGTTCAGGAATTCTCAGAAGTTGAGGTAAATATTTCTAAGAAAAACAGGAAGAAACTTTCCAGAAATATAGGGGGTTCAGGAGAAAGCTTCCCTCCTTAAAGTTCAAAAGACTTCTAAGACGAAATTTTCAAAAAAATTAAGAAGGTTTTCCAACAAATTCTGGAGAAACTTTTCGAAAGTTTTAGGGAGATTTTCTTCGCAGTTCAGGATGAGACTTATCAGAAGATTAAAAAAAACTAAGTTCGGGAAAAAAAAATACCAAAATGTTTGTTGGAGGTTTGGTTAGGTTGGTGTGAATTTCCGAGAACATCCGGAGTGACTGCTATAAATTTCAGTAAGAAACTTTCCAAAAGTTCGAGAGGAAACTTCTCAGAATTTTAGCATTTTTTTTCATTGAAATTCAAGTGATAATCACTGACGAACCGAAGATGCAGTCTATACCAAAATCATCCATATGATCGTAACGACATTCATTGCTCATGACACAGGTGAACACCATGTTCCCTACCGTTCACATCGTTCTATGGGTTGTGACACAAACTCATGTAGGAATTACAATTCCTTAGTTTCATCTCACTTCGTTTAATAGATCCTCAATTATAAAAACATTTCCACTTAGTTTAAATTCATTTAAATTCTTTAACCGAAGGTCATAGAACTTTGAAATGAAAAAGTTGAAGATAGATCACTGCATATTTATACGGGAACGTTTGAATGTTAAATGTTTAAAGGAATAATGTTTTCAATAGCTTCAGCATAGTCACGCATACATAACTTGGTGAAACATCTTTACAATTGATATCGACACTTATTAATTATTAACTTTCAAGAAAAATACTTTCAATCGCAACTTTAGAGCAGTGTCCCAATGACGTTTTGTAAATAACTAAAACATTAGTGTAATTCACAAAACAAGAGTGAAAAATATAAATACTTTTTTCTCGCCTTTCAGCAATGACAACTAAATTGATGCAGGTCCTGAATTATTGTATGGTGTAATATTTCAATGCCATTTCGAAAAATTTCAACACTTTGCTTCTGTAATAATGAATATAGAGCTTCATGGCATTTAAGTGTTGCTTTCCATGCAGATATAATGCTGGTATAATGGCATAGAGAAATTGAGTCACTGAAACGTGAACAGTACCATTCAGTTGATTCATTGTGGAATTTCACTGATTCTGGTCAATCACGGAGTAGCAACCACTGCACAGTGGTCCAGTAAGTTACTTTAGGCGGACATGAAGTTTTCAATGGAAATTTGTGGTGTTAGAGCTTTGGTTACTTCTGAGAACTTGTTGCAAACTAATTGTACTACAATTTGTATGAAATTATTTTTTTCTTGCATTAAACGCAAGAGTGGCGTATACTCTAAATTTTTTGCTCAGCAAAGTTGTAGAAATTGTTCAGCAAAGTTGTAGAAATTGTTATTATAAAAAACTTTGTAGAAAATATTTTTTGCCTAGCTTCAAAGCCTACTGCGATAATTTCGAATTTTAGTGAATAATCGTTTTTCGACTAAAAGACATACAAGCAGAACTAACAGACATACAGAACATAACAAGCTTCTACCGGCTTGCTATGTTCTACAAAGTTGTTTGTTTAGACATTTGCTACAATTTTGCTGAATACATCATAGTTGTATTTCTTCTTGTTTTCATTTTATAGTAAACTTTCAGTTGAATTTACGCCATACTATAGGCCTTACAACATGAAATGGAGCACCTAAAAAAAATATGGCATACCATGACTTGATTCAACACACCTTAGAGTACGTTTAAGGAGAATTTGGGAGAGACGATATTTTTCTATCTTTTTTAAAGCTACTTTCTGTAACATGCAGTTTTCAATAAAAACATACATCAGGAGCTCAAAGAGAATCAAAACACACAGAAATCATGGCTATCTCTGTTCGGTATACGACAATTATCACGTATTTTCATAGAAAAACGCTCAGTATTCCACTACATGATGATGGTATTAGTTTGCGTGGGTGGCCTATAGGTATACGCTTTGCGAAGAAAAAGGGACAGAAGCATTTGTTTACAAATGTTGGTAGGTTCTATTCTACTGTTGATTCAGACATTTGCTGCCATATGATCATCACAGTATGCTCTGGTTACTTGAAGAAAAAGCAACAACAATTCGTTTTGGATTTTTTTTTTCATTTTATTCTGTGCTAATCTCATCAAAAAATATTATTACTGCTTGCACCTTTGAATCGTTACTATAATTTCTACAATCTGATGGAATAAAATGTATACGAAAATATGGTTGCTATCGCGAACACTCGAATCAATAAGATACAAAAAATTCTGTCTGTTTTTCTATCCTCTATAATTCACATACCTCTTAGCCAGTGCAAAAACATAACTTTTGTTGGATGCTGATCTGCTGAATCAATTTGAAATAGCACAATTCTTTGTGCTTTCGCATTATTCTCTGTTTTTCCGTGTTTCTGTATCGAAAAAATACTTCGAGAAATCGGCGCCAACATTTGATTAGGGCGAATCTGCTTTTGTAAACAAACACTTTGTCTTCAAATTTATCGGAAGTCGAATACAATTTCTTGAAATTAAATATATCAGCGGATAGTGATAAAGCTCCTCTTCCTTAAACAGTGCCTATTTTGTATTTGTGACCTTTAGTTCAAGAGAAAGTGACTACGAAAGCCATTGTTTACAAAAGCAGATTGGCCCTAATCTAAAGTTGGCGCTGAAATGTCATCAAAATAAAAATCAAGGTCTCTAAATCACATCCATCAGGTGTAACAAAAACGCAGATGACGTCACTACAGTAACCAGTTGGGGCAACAATTCGTGTAAAATACAGAGAACGGTGAATTAATGTCAATAGATCTCTATCTGTTGCTGTACAGATCCGCGATTCGCAAAGCAGCAAAAACTGCAAGTATCTATGCAAGTATGCAAGTATGTATCTTCATTTCAATCTTATATTTTGCTATACTCCGTTCTTGCTTGAATGTTTGTCTGCGCTTTTGAATTAATTGTTCAACCTTTTTTTTTCATCGGCAGAATTCACTTAAATGTAATATGAAACATTTGTAAATCATTAAGCTACGAACATGTCAAAATATGAAATCAACCCAAGTTCAATACACCGGTTGCTGATTAAGAAAGTAAACATTCATGAATTTCAAACCCATTTTGAACAAAACCATTACCTTTACCAAACAGTTGGTTTTAATATCTGAGAACATACCTCTTTTTTTTTGAAGGCCTGCCCGTTGTGATTGCTTGTTTTGACAGTTTTCCCATAAGTTTTTTGTGAAACTTACGTTTGAAATCTCGAAGATAACTTAGTTATCAGACACCACTGTTACTAGAAACGATAACAAATGCCAATGCCGATATTTCTTCTAATATTTTCATGTTTTTTTCACAAAAAATAATAAAGAATAAGAGAGAATTTGAGTTACTTAAGTTTAAGTGTTAGAAATTTTTTTGTAGAAAACAATTTCTTTTCCACGGTGTTATTTTTTTTTCAATTAGGTTAATTATTCATTATAGTGTATACAACTTATTTGTTAAATAGTTTTTCAATGTAACGTAACAATGTTAAAATTTAAAAAGACTAAGTGACAGTCAACTCCAAGGGGTGAGTCGCTTAGAACAGTGAACAGTGCCAGGCACGCCGCAGTAGAAAATCATACACCACACCGGAACATGTGTGGCACTCTCTGGCACACTTTTGACATTTCACGCGTAACTTTTAAAAAGGTCCTATGTAACAAATGTAAACAAATTGAATTAATTAATGCACACTATTGCTATTGCACTTATCAACATTATGTTAAAACACGCATTTTGATATGTTTTCATAATATTAAGAAAATTGAAAATCAACAAAACGTCCGATGTCTGATTTCGCAATAGCAATGCTCTACTGTTTGATAAGACGTTTCAGTTTACCTGTCGCGCTGAAGTGTCAGAACAAACATAACAAAGCAAATCCGTACTTCGGTCGTTCGATTGGAGTAAGTACAAAATACCGTTAGAACAATGTCGAATACCGTTAGAACAATGTCGGAAGGAATTAATAGCGTTCGATGTGCTCCTCGGTAAGTGCATTAGTTCCTTAAAATAAGGTTTTATAAATCAAAATATATCTTGAATATTGGTCGTTTATTGCAGCCGCAACCACAACAATATGTTCATCACATCCGGATCAATCATCAGCAGCACAATTTGAGGAAGTTGCTAGATGTGGTAGCCAGCAAAGTTGCGTTGTCGCCAGTTATGGTTCAGATCCTTCGCGGGATCCTCTACAAGAAGACAGCATCGAGGAAGTGTAGATAGAAACTATCCGAAGGCACGTAGAAAGAATAGGATTGTTTTCACCGGGAAGAAAATGCGTGTGTGAAAGAGAAAGCAATCTCTATTGCTATGTGTTATGTGTTATGTACTAATAGAATGATAATAAAAATTTATAAGACCTATGTGGCTATCATTGGAATAAAATGTCCTATGTGGAACGACCAATGTACAGTTCGGTTAAGCAAAATGTCCTATCTTACATTTATGATTTTTTAGTTGTTATTTTAACATTAAATGCTACAAAGACCATTACTGTAGCAAATTCAACAACAATGTTTGCCCTCAAAAGCAATTGATTGGGTAAAACTTGATCCAGTTTGAAACATTTTCAAAACATATTTTCATATTCTTCAACCTCATTTTCCTCGGGATTAGCAAATTGTTAGATAGGTCCTTTTGAAAAGTTACGCGAGATTTGTACTTTTCGAAGATATAACCTAGCAGCCATGGAAAATTGACGCCATATGTTGTTTTGATTTGCTTGTTTGGTCGCGCAACAGACATAAGTTTTGGAAATAATTAATAACTGTTACTTAACTCTTAGTGAACTTTTGTGCAACCTGTTTGCTTAGGCAAAATTTTGAGTGAACAATCGATGAGGTAAATGATTAAATTATTAAGTCGTGGAATGAGAGATAACTTAGCAGCTAAAATTAAAGGCACATTTTAGGAGCAAACCATTAAGATAATCCAAGAGAATAAAGAGGACATGCGGATCATGGCTGGGATCCTTTGTGAAGAAGTTGCAGCTGGTGGAACTCAAGCAGTGCGGTTTGTGCAGGCGTTAAAGACTACTACTACTCACACAACGTCCAGAGAATTTTTTGTCGAATGTTTCGAGCGTATTAGACACCATGCAAGGAGAAATGATTGAAGAAGGTTATGATGGTATATCTCATGCATACCATTACGCATTATATTAAACGGTTACAATTAAGAACATAATATAATTATATATGAATCGCATAAATAATATTATTGCAGGGGAATCTCGCATGCAAGATAAGGTTTGATACATTTTGTCATAACGCCCGGTAAATCTGCAATCCAAGGGTAAAGTTGGGTCTCGTTCATTGCTTTCGCAGGCGTGTGTGAGCTGTTGAGAAAGAGGTTATCCTCTACTAATCATAAATTTATAACAGTTTATAGAAACTCTCGCACTTACAGCGCTTAGAGTCTTGAACTTTCATTCTTTATCACTGAGATTGGCTGTCTCAACACATGGTTTCCACAACAAAAACCTTAACCGAGTCCCAAATCACCTGGAAAAATTTTGCAAAGCTAAACCAAAACAAAACAATTGCCTGGTTGCCAGGCGTAGCCAAAACATAACGATTGAACTGTCAAATTGCCATGGCACACATGGGCACCTATTGGCACTCATCGTAACGCTAAGAGACACACTAAAAAAATGGGCACAAGGAATATTGTGCTAAGCGGCTCACCCTTGGTCAACTCCCATACAAAGTCCCATAGTCTGCATACTGTTTTGTTTTCAAATGCAATCGCACTTGCACAAAATATTTCCTTTGCATTAAAATTCATAACATTTTGGAAATACTCAAGTTCCTTAATCATATTCATGTTCAGAATCTCGTTCAAATAAAAAAAAGTCCATTAACAGATTTAGTTTGCACTTCAACGATCCTTATACGATCAAAGCACTATATGTAACGCTTGTGAGACCCCTACTTGAATACTGCAGCATTGTTTGGGCCCCATATCAAGAAACGCATAATAAAAATATAAATTTTTATGTTCCTATCCGCTCGCTCAGAATCAGAAATCTTTTTTATATTAGCAATCATAGAACAAACTGTGCCAAAAATGGGCCTTTGAACAAAATGATGTCTTGCTACAATGCAAATTGAGAAAGAATTGATATTACAATGAATAAAAACACTCTTAGGCAAACATTCTTTTCAAGGTTAGCTAGGCATTGATCGATAAGTTATGAAGTTAAGTATTTAATATACACGAAATGGTCACGCCATATGAATAATGTAAACCAGGCACTATTTAAACTAATCTTATGTATTTTATTACCTCTAGTATAACTAGGATTAAGAACAAAATGTAACAAATGTAACATATGGTCTACTCCTGATTGACAACAATAAAGAAAGAAAGAAAATGTCACACATTAACAGGACATACGAGAGACGCGACGCGACGTGTCCTGTCTCGCGTCGCGTCTCTCGTGTGTACTAAGTTCTTACGTTAGCACAAGCTACAAAAAATATAGTAGCAGGCCATTCTGACTGGAAATGCTCCTGATTGACTTCACACCGCAAGTTGTTATATTGCAACCGTGGTAAGCTATACGTGTTGATTCAAATTGCTTATCATGTTCAACCGGGGAATTAGCTGTCAAAATGGTCAAATAAAACAGGTTTATTTTTTTTAATTTACGAAAAAGTATTAAAGATAATATAGACTTCTCCAAATTCTTAAGTTGTGATAGGTTGTGAAATATAAAGTATGAAAAAATCGATGTACGTACACATACAATTTCGTATTCTCACGATAAAAAAAGCCAGAAAAGTCTATTTAAGATCAAATCATTATTAACATCTATTTATTCATATTTATAAATTCGTTCTACGAGGCACAAACCTTCATATAAGTACCTTGCAACTTCATACTAGCTTTCGTCTAAGCTTGGAGCAGATTAAATTATTTTCCGTGTAAAATGTGTGACCTCAACCGCAAGATGTCGCGGCTAAAAGCACTCAAACTCAAAATCATTATTTGTCGTTCAAGATATACTTCCGTTCTGTGAGTCAACCTAAGCTAAAATAAAGCTAAACTAGAAAAGTAGCAAGGGTATAGCACCTCTTGAAGTAGGACAGTAGATGTTGGTGACCAGCTCCGGGAGGCTTTTCACTTTCACAGTTTGCTTATTGCTTGCTCTCAACTCATCTAACAGTTATTAATTGGGAGCTTTTGATTGAAGATACCATTTATGCATTAGTATATTTAGTTGTGTTGCAAGTACAAAAGGGTGTGTTTGCCCAAGGGAGTCGAGAAATTTTCCTTAACGAAAAATCTCTAGACCATACCGGGATTCGAACCCAGCCTCCTCCAGTATGAAGTTGCTTTGTAGCTGTGCTTAGGGAGGTCCCAATTTCAAAAGGCTTTTCTCTACCCCTTCGTTTGAAAGAGCAAAAGTCAGCAGAATATAAAACAAAGAAATGAAGTTTACAAACTTCTTTAATGCACTCAGTTCGAATGGACGACAGAGAAATTAAAAAAAAATACCTGTATGGAAAAAAAGAAACCTTGAATAAAACACTTGTCATCGAATTTTCTCATCTTTTATTGTATATTTTTCTCTCCTCGCACTCTCCACTTAGAAACAGGGGCTGGATTTTTTTTTTAATTTTCGATTTTTCATATATTTTCATCAGTTTTTCTTGTCCAGTTTTTTTTTGGTAATTACAAAATTTGTCAAAATTAAGTACTAAATAGAATTTGGCTAGTTTTACTTGTCATCAAATGCAACATGTTCTTTTTTTTTTTTTTATAATTTTTGTTCACCAGTTTGTTTTTCTTCCTGTTCTTAAACCTTTCATAATAAATTCAAATATTCACAAAAACTTAACTTAAACAACGCATAGGCGTTTTCCTTTCTTCGCTTTTTCGCCAGTAGATAGAATGGTTCTATAGTTGAAAAACGTCAATTTAGGATAAATCTCTTGGTCGCTGATAAAAATGTACAGTACCGCTATTCATAGAAAGGATCTAAGAGCTGATTTGAAATTTGCTAATTCTCAATCCTTCTTCGGTCGTTTGCCGTCCATTTTGCTGAGAGATAACTGATAATTTGTTTTATTTTTTATTTTTTTATTTATCTATTTTGCTCAACAAGAGTTTGTTTCGGATTGTGGGTGTGAGTGTTGACTGCGGTAATTGCTGTCTTTAGTTATTCTATTCTTCCATCCTGCTCTATCTGTATTCGGTATTGATCTCGATAAGTGTTTATCTATTTATTATGTACTTCTTTTTTACTATTCGAAAAAAAAACGTATGAACCTTTGCTTTCATGGAACTGACGACTTCTAGATTTCTTTCACTTTCTATATGTTGCTTGTTGTGTTTCATTTTATGAGGAACAGTACAAATCAGTTGCTGACTTTCTTTTACGTTTTGTTTAATTTTTTTCCCGTTCTTTTTTTTTCTTCTCGAGTGGGACATACAAAAAATCGGAAAATAACGGCAAAATCGATGCTCGATGAAATGGGTTTCGATAATTAAATTTTTACCTTTCAATTAAATACTATCAAGTGCTCCGATTTCATCTTTTTGTTTTTTTTGTCCTTAAGTTAGATTTCAATATTTACACAATCACAATTTTTTCTCTGGGTTTTCTCAATTTGAGTGTCAGAAAATTGCCATTTGCTTTTAGATTTTTGTCTGTTTTCATTGGTTTTTTTTTTCATTTCTTAATTCATTCTTTTTATTTAATCTCGCTGCAACACGAGGGTTTTGAGAATCAAGAGCTTAGACGAGAATTTACTTGCTTGCTTATTGTTCTCTTCTTCAATGGGGGATTTCTTTTAGCGACTGGGTGGGCGTTTATTAGAATTTGGAATGTGAGAAAAGTTTTGAGAAAGTGATTTTCAATCTTGCTAAGTTTTCTTTTTTTTTTCTTGTCTTGGTATTTCAATCTAGTTCAAAGTGTGAGTGGCATGAATTTCGAAAAATGAAGGAAAGGTGCGTGTCATGAATTTGGTGGTGGTTTTTTTTTCAATGTTTAACTAACTCAATCAGCTCAAACTGATATTGTTTTTATTTTTTGGTGGAATGTTGTGGAGTTGTGTAAGGATGAGGTTCTCATTCGTTTATTTATAATATTATTTTTCATTATAGTTAGCTTTAAATTTGAATTTCATAAATGTTTTATATCTACAGATGTCACTAGCAATGATTTGACGATAATGGAATGAGGATGCGTTATGTTCAAATTTGAATGTACTATTATTGCTTAGCAAAAGTTTTTTTTAGACTTCAGAGTATATGATTTTAAAGGTGTTATCAACAAAAGCCCTATCAGGATGGAAATGGTTTTAATGACGACAAAATAACACTGAAATTTTGGAGTGCGCACCACTGAAAGGCATGTTTTGGTGATGTTTTCTGCTGTTTTCTGGAATGATTGTTTAAAGAAAAAACGACGGCCTGACAGCTCTGTTATAGAGTACAGTCATATTTCAAGTTCTATAGAGGTTTTAAAGCAGTCTACAAGTATTAGTCATGGTCTGAAGGACCCCTCCGTAAACCAAATTTGTTTTTTGGATACGGAAATATTATCGAATACATGTAGCTTGTGGGATTTGAGTTAAATGGAACTAAACTTTAGTTCTGGAGTTATTCGAAGAGATACCGTCCTGTTATCTCTGAAGAAATTGTCCAGTAGATAGTTGGCCATTGTCAAAACTTGCAGTAGAGCAGAACCTGTGAGGGACAACAATCATCAAGTGGTCTGTTATGAAAATAGCCCGCATTTATTTTCGAAAAAAAAACTTCAAACGAATTACTTGAATATATTTTTAATTGTGACCTGGACGTCCCAAAGACATTTCATGAGCTTCCAGGTAATTTGTTTATGATGAACTTTTCATAACTTGTTGATGATGCACTTTCAGATAATTAAAGTGATCAAGTTCTGATAATAGTTCCAAAGTTTTGCATTTTATTTAAAGTTCCTCCAAAAAATTCATTTGTATACATTTGCACTAGTGGTTTGAAGCTTGTTTTAAAAAACAATAAATGATGTTAATGTACTCCAAATCAAGACCTGCTAACATATCCTCAATAAACATTCGTTTTTACTTTAACTCGGAGGGATTCTATTAGCTCAGATCACGCCTCCTGATACTTGTCACATTTGCAGACGACGTAGCGGTAGTCCCTAGCGCAAACACAAAGCTTGCTATCCGAGATCCGAATACGTATGTCCATTTGGTGAGTAGTGATTGAACATAACAACTTTTTAATTCGCGAGTCATGTCTAATCCTATCAACCATGCTGTCTGTGAGAGAATGGAGCGAGCCCTCTACCAATTTTACCATCTCTCCATTTCCATCATCAGCTGAGTAAGCTCTCTCAAAGAGTCAATCGTGAAAAGCGATTTGACGCTCATGAGTATCGCCTTTCATAGCGCCTACCTGAGTCCGCCTTCTCATTGTTCATTATCGAACAATGTGAAGGGACACAACCCACAAGGTGATAGTGTAAGAACGTTTTGTCACAGCACTCAAACTTCTAGGTATTTCCGTTAGGAAAATCTCTGAGCGCTTCACCAACTTCATTGATCAAACAGCCTCAAGAGAACTTAGACTATCAGTGGAATTGAGTAGTGCTCAGGTGAAAGAGAAGCTATTTGTTCTAGAACATAGTCTATAGCTGCTAGTCCAGCAATATATGAAGGATATGGCCTTTGTAACATTAAGCAGGCGCTTTGAATCGTTCCAAAAACACGAAAACCACTACATAAATACCTGTTTATAGTACTATTTGTTGATGATATCCTGATCTTTGGAGCAAGAATGGATTAAGAAGGCATTTTTCAAACATTTTGAAATGATTGATTGAGGTGAAGTGAGCATTTTTCCTGGCCTTGATATCCAGCGAAACGGAAAGGGTTTGACAATTTCTCAAAAATCGTATGTTGAAAATCTATTGATTAGATTTGGTATGTAGGATTGCAAACCTGTTAGTACTCCCATGGATCAGAATGTAAAGTTAGCAATAACTGAGAGTTCATTAACTAAAGAACCATATAAGACACTATTAGGTTGCCTACAATCTCTGGAATTAGTAGTTAATGTTTTTTTTTCCTAAGTTTCAGAGTTCTCCTCACGATATCCATTGGACGGCACTCAAACGTATTCTTAGGTATCTTCAAGCTACTAAGAACCTTCGGTTGGTTTACGAGAGACAGGATGGTGAAGTACCACTAGAAGGATACGCCGACGTAGATTTCGTGAATGATGAGATCGATCGACATTCCATTTCCGGTTCGATATTCACTGCATATGTGAGTACGGTATCTAGGTCCACGAAGAGGCTGACATCGGTGAGCTTATCTTCAACCGAAGCCGAGTTCATATCTCTTTGTGGGATAGCGAAAGAGGGCGTGTGGCTGTCCAATCTACTGCGTGAGGTTTGAACCAATTCGATAGTCCTCAGGTGGTGACCAAACCCACTGAGCCTAAATTTAACATTTATACCTTGAGCTTCATAGGCCTACAGTAAGCAGCATCCCGTCGTTCAGTGAGCGAAACAGTGGATAATTCTAGACAAACAATTCTAGACAAAATCGTCAAAAGGTCGAAAGTAACATTTGTAAACAATGACTTAAAACGTAAATTTCCTAGAAATGGCAGGTTGCTAACATCTACATCCACTACCAACGAAAAGGTAATAACTCCTTGTATCTATTTCTGGTGCTATTTGGTTTGTAGGAGCAAGCAGATCCCAGAAAAATACGCTAGAAGTCATTATTACAAATGTTATTTTCGACCTTTTGACTATTTTGTCTAGAATTTCTCTCAATTCAGAATGAGAACCCAAGATTAAAAGTGAGAAAATATCTCCGCACTTCTATGTACACATATAGGTGAGAACGGCTTGGCACCCCAAGATCTATTCAGCATGGGTAAACGTTAACCTAACATTCATTTTTTGCAATATGGTGCTCATGTAGTGAAACTCCATACTGCAAAAATGAACGTTGTTGGTTAACGTTTATCCCGTGCTTGGAATAGGGTCTGGGGTGCTTAAGCCGTTCCCTACCCTATGTATGAATATCTAATATAATATTGATGAATCATTGATTCTACATGTGGCTTTCAATCGGCCTGTTCAATGAACGCTTGCAATCGATTGCAATCTCTATTTTTTGCTTTTCTTTTTAGCCTTCATTCAGGTAATGGGCGAAAGAGAGATAAAAAGAGATTGGCGATCAGCAACGAAGTGCGGTCATTGAACAGAACCGAATCGTACCATCTGGATCACGCAACCTGAGTCTTCGTTCCATGCGCCTCACACGTACCTATCACTGGTCGCTCTGTGGCTAGAGAAACGAACGAGAGTCGCTTATGCCATTGGCATGCCCGCCATGCGTTATGAATGTGCTGATTTCCGGCATTGCGTTGTTCACCTGAGTCCTCGGTCGCCGTCATCTCCATTCATCGTCGTTTGTGCGTATGATTTTGCCCTGACGCGCATACCTTTGTGTTGGCTGCAATTCGACTGAAAAAAATGGCTACAAGTGATCTCGAAGAAAGAGAAATCACAGATGGGAAAGCGTATCCAGGATAGACTCGGACAAAACTTTTTTTTACCCTCAGTGAAGGATAAGCCGGTTTCGTTTTAATTTTGCAATGAGAGCGTATCGGTAGATAAAGGAGTTTCACATAAAACGGCATTTCAACACGGCGCTGGCCAACCAAGTTCGATTACGCTGTCAGGTCAATTGTGCACCGACGGATTGAATGAATTGAAGAAGGCAACTGGTTCAGCAACACGCTGTGTTCAAAAAGCAAAACGCTGGAAAGTGAATCTCTTGTAGGCAAGTTGCGTCATTTTCGAGAAAATTGCTTCGCGTGCAAGGAAGCCATTTGTGTTGAAGGTGAATTTATCAGAGAGTGTTTCTGTATCTGTAGCTGAAATTTTGTAGCTCACAACAAGAGAATGTTTTCGAGAAAATCGGTCTTTCAGCTCCAACCATTGCTACGCGGAGAATTGAAGACCTTGGCGAAGAATATGAAAAGTATTTGAAAGTAAAAGCCGAGCAATTCGTTTACTACTCAACTAGCGTTGCAACGAGAGCTCGGCATTAGTGATTCTGGCACAACTGGCAATTTTCATTCGTGGCATTGATGCCGCGACCAACATCACCGAAGAGCTTGGCGTCTTTTCCCATGAAAGGTACCACGACATTTTTGAGGCTTGTGATTCAACCCTGGCCAGAATTGGTTTGAAGCTGGGTCAATCTTCCGGTAAATCGAGTTGCAAAACAATCTCCAAATCATGCTGAAATTGCCGTCTGTAAGTTTTAACGCACTCGAATCAATTCAGGTGTTGCGAACGATGGAGCTCCAGCGATGGTATGCGTAAAAAAAGCAGTTGCAGTGGCTCATCTCCGGAAAAAGTCTTGAATCAGTAGGCAACGACGGTTTCCTTTGCAGTACCAGATGCCCGCGCCTGTTGAAAACCTGTGCGCTTCAAAATTGTTATTTTCAAACATGTTGTGATGGATGTTGCGAAATCTGTTAATTTTTGTTCGGGCGCATAGGATTAAATCATCGCGAGTTTAAGGATTTTTGGCAGAGGAGCTGGAGCGAGAGGTATGGCGATGTGCCTTATTTTACCGAAGTTAAGATGGTTGAGCCGGGGGAATAGATTTTAAAAAAGAGTTTTTGATAGTTTGAAACATGAAATTGAACAATTCGTGGAAATGAAAGGAAAGGTGGTCGATTTTTTTGAAGACAAGAAGTGGATGTCAGATTTTGCATTGTTGACCGACATAACAACGGATTTGAATTTGAACAACGCAGGGAAAACAAAATTTCGTTCATGAGTTGCTCCAACACGTGGGAGCTTTTAAAACTAAATTGCGTTTGTGAGAGATTCAATTGAGGAAACATGAGTTTTCTCATTTCCCCCTTCTGATGTCGACAACATGCTCCAATTAAAGAAACCAAAAAGTACGTCGATACATGATACTGTCAGTAAAATTGGTGTTCAATGATCGGTTCAATGAAATCAAAACGAATTAAATGAGCTTAAAGATCATCTTTAAGGGGTTGTTGACGTGCAGCTTAAGCTGATAGAACTTCAGACAAACACATCTTGAAGATGCCTTCGAGAAAACAAATTTTTCTGGAGCTTGTTTTCAAAATACATCAGAGCGGATAAATTTCCTGAATTGCGGAAACATGCTTTGAAAATAGACAAGTCCTGTTGTGGCAGCACCTACATATCAAAGCTGTGGAACAAATGTTTTCAAACATGAAAAATGTAAAATCAAACACCAGAAATCGCTTGACGGGCAACGAAGCATTTGGAAAATGTGCTACGAATTTCTGGTTCAGGTTTGACTATAGATATTGATAAGCTCGTCTGTTTTTTCTAAACGTCAACTGCCAAATTAGACAACAGAACTGTGCGGAGATGTACAAATATGGTTTTGTTAACATAAGCTGTAAGAACTGGATACATGTAGTAAAAATTGTTAAACAATTAAAATGATACGATACAATAAACTTCACAAGCTGTACATGAATGACCGATAACAAAAGACAGAATTTTATCCATTTCTGCAATATATTCACACATCTCAGAGTTGGAAAGGAAGATGCGAATTATCAACAGGAGACTTTGATTGCAATCCTATAAGCTAGAGAAAGGTATGAAAAATAGATAGATAGTTCCGTTAGAATGAAAATGTGATTAGAAGTTGAAAATTGAGCCCAAGGGCCATATGGAAAGCCGTGCATGTCGAAGCTATTGGCGCTTTTGCCATGCCCTCTGCACGCTGAAGGGGCAAGGGGGAACTGCGGTGACTACCTCACCTCGACTGGCATAATCGCCAAATGCTCTCTGAAAACTCAAAGCTGCGGCCCGCCATATCATTCTGCAAAATGACTTCGCTGGCCCTCAAAGCGGATCATGCTGAAGACCACTGGTGTAGGGTATATTATTGATCATCAATAGGGTATGTTATTGACAAATGAAAAAAAAACATTACATTTTCTGCATTTTTTAGCTGCATATAAAGGGAGATGGCAGATTTAGTTAATCGATGCAGATATTTCACGGTAAACTTGCAGCCAGATAACGTCTGGAATCCTGCCTGTCGCTGGCGAAAGGTGACAGTGTTTCATTGTTGTATGTCGTATGTAATATTGCAAACAATTTCGTTGTTTAATCCTACTCATTAGGAGTAAAGGAGGAAAATTTCTGCGCGCCTGTTACTGATTACTTTTGTACCGGTGCATGAAAGCCGCCAGATTTTTATCGATAGGTGAACTCTTCTCTTCCAGCAATACTGTGGTTAAATTATGGCGTGTTTTCATTGACGAAATTCTTTAAAACCGTTTAATCACACGTGTTAGAGAGAGAAGAGAGAGAGAGACAATCAGCTTTGTGTTTGGCTTGTTCATGGTTTACGCTGCTCAGTGTGATTTTGTTTGTTTACGATGAAGGTCGTGAAACAGAGTTTTCTCCGGGGCGCGTCGTTGAGATGCTTGGACAGCATCCGAAATCGGAGATGACGAGGCCACAAGAAATCCACGATTTTTAACATGATCGCTCGGTTTCAGGCTAAATGGCCAATGGCCAACTACAAAAAACCGGGCCGATGGAGCGGAATAAGCGCCACCAAGCGGACGAAATGTAAATCTGCGTACCTTTTGTGGACTTGCGTATGTCTCAGTTTCAGGTTGTATGAAAGATTGCAAACATTATTGTATGGCGCATAAAAGGTGGCAAGCAATTCCGCTGTATACGCCTCCTTTGACTTGGAATTAAATGAGGAGAAATTTAACGCGCCTGTTAAAATTCATTATTTGTTTCTGTGTAGAAACATCTACAGGTAATCCCGGGGAAGTGCTGAAAGTTGCACCAACAATCAATATGCAACTAGCGATTTGAAATTTGTTCACTGTTGTAGAACCCCTTGATCCGAAGTACACCTTTAAGCCAGCACCTCGCTATACATATTTGTGCCTTTGTTTTGATTTGCTGTATCTATTTTGGCAGTATGTTTGAGAGTATGTTCGTGTGAGTTTCATTATTAGAGGCGCATTCTTAAGCTTGGGACCGAGCTTGGGACCGATGTGCTGTACTGGATCGGTTCCAAGAAAAAAAATCGTGTGTTGTTCGGGACCTACTGGTCTATGGTTGCATCGTATGAACGTTCTTAACGCGGTTCTCGAACAGCTCGACTGCTGGAAACGTGGGGTTCTATACCGACCAGTTGGGCAGTACACCGATAACGTTAAATATGTTGGAAAAGCGAAGCTTTAGCCCAAAATATTGGCATAGGTGGCCATTTTGGCCGCTTGCATATCTAACCTTAAATATAAACGAGAAGGGGTATGGCAGTTAATACGGAAGTCTACACGAAAGAACTGTATAGCGCTTCCTAAATGGTCACAACGCTGCGCTGACATGAGAATGAAGATGCTGTATTTGGTGATGGACTAATGCATTCGCCAACCGCTTCACAAATCGATAAAAAATGATATGCAACAAGTGTGCTCCTAGGGGTGCCAATACGCAATGGCTATTCTGGATTGGTTGACCACCCTTGACGTAACGATTTCACGTAAGGAAGATAATACTGTTTCAGTCGGCGAGCGAAATTCGTTGGGAAGCAACCATACCTTCAAAACTCAAACTCTGTATCTTCAGATGTACCAAAAAAGTGAACCTCAAGGTGGTCCAGATCATGATGGCGAGAGTTCCGGAAATCTGAAGGAAAATTCGAAGCATTTGGAGAAGCACTGTCTGTCTGAACTGATTAGCACATCTCAAGCGGACATTGCATGGACTTGTGAGAATGCAATAAGGAATTGAATTTTAAAAAGAAATACTTTTTTACCAAACGTGTTTTCATTTACAGTGTGTCTCACAATAGGTGTCACCTTTTTTCAGTCTTGGTTTATTTCAGCTGGGTAATTTTAACAGCGGAATTGATTATACCCGTTTTGAGTGTATTCTTTTGACAGCTTATCGCTGAAGATAAATAAGCGATTCCGTTTGTTTATATTTATCAGCTACCATGGAAGCCATACGGGAGCAAGTTTTAAAATTACATTTGCAAAAGCTTAGACCGTGTCAGATATTCAATAGCCTTAAGCAGTTCTGAGTGAGTAAGCGTTTTGTTTTTCGTACCTTGAAACGGTTCAAGGAAACTGAAAATGTCCATATTCAACACAAAGGAGGTGCCAGACGAACTGCCAGAACGAAGAAAAAGATCAAATGTGTGAGGGAGTGAATAAGACGTAATCCGGCCGTATCTGGCCGTAAATTGAGCAAACAATTTCAAATGTCCCCTGCTTCAATGAACAGGCTCCTCAGACATGATCTGGAATGCAAGCCGTACAAGAAACAACGGGTTCACGGGTTGACGGAGCGTCAAAAGCAAGCCAGGGTCCAAAGAAGCAGAAATCTTTTGGTTCGGCACGGTGACTGTGAGATTTTATTTTCGGATGAAAAGCTCTTCCTCCTTCAGGACAGTCATAATCAACAAAATGATCGTGTGTATGGCAAAAGTCTTGCCAATATTCCAAGAGATAAACTAGCTGTAGAACGCTATCAGAATGTATCGAAAATCATGGTATGGGGCGCCGTTTCACGAAAAGGAAAACTTCCTCTTCTTTTCATAGAACCTAACGTAAAAATCAACACTGAATATTACATCGAGCAGGTTTTGAAGAACCATCTGCTTCCTCATGCTTCAACGCTGTATGAGAATACACCATATTGTTTCCAACAGGACTCAGCTCCAGCTCACAAGGCAAAGAAGACACAAGCGTGGTGCGCGGAAAATTTGCCCGATTTCATCACAAGCGAAGAATGGCCTGCATCTTCACCGGATCTCAACCCACTTGACTACTTTGTTTGGGGTTATATGCTTCAACATATAGGTCCTACGAAAGGGCTTACTTTAGATCGATTCAAGAAACATTTGGTTGATATTTGGGACCAAATTCCTCAGGAAATCGTGCGTGCCAGCTGCGATGGGTTTACAAAGCGTTTGCGCAAAGTTATCAAGGAAAAGGGCGAGAGATTCGAATTGAATTAATATGGTTTATTTCTATAACATGTATCTTTCAAATGAAAAAATAAATGCTATGATTTGGTTGATTTGTTTTGCTGTAATCCCATTTTGTTTTAGTGACACCTATTGTGAGACACCCTGTGGTTCAGCTTCTCATTACTCACCCGTTATTTACTCACTCTGAACCCAGCTGTGCATAGACAGCAATCGTACGACTAGCCTAGAATTTTATAAATTTGCAGCCAATTCTATGGGCTTCCGGTTTCGGTTCCTTAGAACACTTCTTTCGCCCCTTGAATTTGAAGATTAGGTCTTCAACTGCCATTAGCAGCCTTTGTTTTGAAAAAGAAATGACAAAAGACCCGTCACCATTGTCGATTAAAAACAAATGAGCAAAAACAAACCATCAAACCCTGCCGCATCGTGGTACGCATCTCTCCGTAAGTCCGATCGAGTCGAAATCTGGCCAACAGCCGAGCTACGCAAGCTACGTGGAAAGTGAGGCGCGTGGCAAAATGACATTTAAAAAACGATAACAGATAAAATGGGAAGCAGGCTGAAATTTTCAATCACTTAAAAAACAATTTTTTTAGGATTTTTTACTTCGGTTTGAGTCTTAGGTGTGTGTTGATGGCTTGAGATGAGTTATGTTGTATTTCACGGTTTTCTTTTCCCGGAAATTCTTCTATTTCCATGTTTTTGATAGTGTGTGTGTATGTGTGTGAGAATGTTTTGTTTTGTTTTAAGTAGGAATCTATTTACTGTAATTTTTTTTAAAGTGTACTTCTCTTTTAAACCTTTATTCGTCGACGTGTCCGTCGACCTTTGTGTCGTTTGCTTTATTTTTATTTTATTTTTTTTTCGTTAAATATTCTCTTGGTTTTTACTGGTTTGGCTTCACTAATTAAAATATTCACATTTATCAAATTGATGTAAATTGCGTAGAAAATTTTCCATTCCCGTTTGTTTTAGGTTCTTCCATGTATTTTCTTCTGGTTTTTTTTTTTGTTTAAGGATTATTCTCACAAAACAGTGGAATTAATGTACAGGGTTGCTCGTTTCTTCGCTCACCGTCTGCTCGGCTTTATTCATCGTGTTTAAATTTCGTCGATGCTACGGCGATTTCGCTCCCAACTAGAGGCTAATTTTGTTCGGTACCTGTGTGTGTGTAGGCGTTTATGAGAGAGAGTGTGTGTGTGTGAGGGATAGAATTCGTACTGGTCAGATTGACTCACTCAACGGTTAAAATGAATACAAACATTTGGCGGGATATCGGTTTTTTTTCTTCTAAAAGATCAATCAAAAAATAGATTTCGTTCAACGCGTTGTTTTGGTGGTTGGGTAGAGTGAAGTGGGATTTTGCATTCGGCGGTATTTATGCGTTTTAAAATTAATCTAATCGTTCGCTTTCCATTCAGTTCGTTGGGGTGGTAATTAAGTCTGGCTTATGCGTGTGAGTGTGTGTGTGAACTTTGTTCGATTGGGTTCGTTCGGTGTCAGATTTGAAGGGACGAGAGATTCAACCGAAAAATTCCTACCGGAATGCTCTAGAAGCAAACTTCCCGCCGGCTCTTATCGCTCGATCAGTTAAGTTAGTTGGTTTTGTTCTTTAGACTCTGATATGGTACATTTTAAGTATCTCTCCATGATAGGTTTAATGATGCAATTTCGCTTCGCTTCGTTTCATTTGTGGTTTATTTAAGTTTCGATTTTTAGGTGCACTGACTTTGGCAACGTGACGAATTTTTATTAAGATTTTTATTTAACTCTCCGGGATTGAACATTTTCTTCGCTTGACCGTTTTGGATTTTTTTAATTTTTTGTTTATGTTCCTTTCAAAAAAAAATCGCTCACTCAATATTTTGTTCTGATTTTTCTCTCGCTCTCTGTCGTTCTCGTGTTGTAATTGATTAATAATAATTAAATTGTTTACCGCTTATCGTATAGTCAACTTTACAATTCGATTTACTGTGTACTATTTGAAAATTCATAGAATTTCATAAATACTTCCTCAGCGACGCTTTTCCCGGAAGTTCCGTCCCGTGGCGACCGCAGCTGCCACTCGGAACTCCCTTGATCGTAAAAGCTCCTTTCGCGCTGATTTGTTTGTTTTATTTTTGTATTTCATATAATGTCATACTCCTTACAAGGGGGGTTGGCAAAATATTATCATTTTTATCTAACCGCTTACTGTCTTATTTGGTTTCAATTAACTACCACTTACATATTAATTGATTTAAATTGTATCTCCATTTTTGTGCTCAATTGTTTTCAATCATTGAATGTCTCATCCGTTTTTACCTGTGGGTTCTGTTTACTGCAGCCTGCGGGTTGCAATTTCAACCGGGAGATGGTCTATTATTTGCTGTTCTGCTGCGCTACATTACGATTAGTTTAACTATCCAAGAAAATCAATCGAAGGTTAGTCTCTAGTCACATCCTGTGAAGGGAAATCAACTCTGTTTACAAACAATTAAATCACCGGCACAAATCAAACGAGTGGGAAACATCTGCTCTGGTTTGTTTTTGACTTATATCTCGGTTGTTGATGTCTGTGTGAATGAGCTGCATGTGTACGTGTGCTTGCCAACTTTTGTTTTTTTTTATTCGTTTTTGCTTTGTCACCTTATCTCAATGTGTTCCGTTTTTGTTCTTATAATTTGTTTACATTTAATAAGAAATGCGACTTTTTTTTATTTCGTTTATTTTGCTTTCCTTTTTTAATCCACTAGCAATGAGTAGACAGGCGTGGCTGAATAAGATCTCGGTGAGTTGGGAGAAAAATAATCGGCATTCGAAGATGGAACTCTTTAGAATCTATCAATTATTTGATTGTTGAGCCTTGATTTTAATATGAAGGAGAACGTATTCGTGATGTTTTAACTGTGCTCATCAGAAAATTCTATGCGTTCGACTGTCATTTTTCGTTTGTTTATTTGTTTACATGGATGAAATTCTTCATTTTCAAAACGTCGTGTATTTAAAATAAGGTGAAAAATTGTGAAAACTTGCCAAGTGCTTCGGAATTAATCACACGAGTGTAATATCCATTGAAAAATGGAAAAAAAAAAATCAATAACGCACACTCGGTAACAAAACAGTGCACAGCAGAGCATGGAAACAGCCGTTTAAAGCCGATGCTCGAAGCAACCTCACTTTTGACCATTTTCAACTGATCTGCAAAAGCCATTGATAACCGTTGATTGGTAACCATCTAAGTTTCATACAATCAGTGTAGGTAGAGGCAAAAACAACATTTTTTTTGCGATATTCTATAATAGTATTCGAAATACTATTGCTGCAGTGTATATTAAAAAAAAATCTTCTATCATCTGAATGACATTTTCAAGTTTGGCTTTGAAAATGAGAAGCGTAAGATTCAAAATCGTCATCTTCATTCTTCTTAGCCTTCGATTTTGTAGCGACATTTTTGATGCTTAAAAATTCAGCAAGAAAAATTATGCTGCACATTGGGGAAACATGGGTCCTTATTTGATATTGTTGAGATTCATAGAACTGAGCTGTTTTTCCAACAAGGGATCTTCGTTCACAATCTTAATGATGTGTTTAGTAAGTTAAATCTAAAGAAAGAAGCATGTTTTCAGAACATTATTATTATCACTTAAAAATGTCTAGCTACCTGCAGAGAATTTGGATTTTCCCTTTCATTTTCTGTTTTACTTTCTCTTATAGCAAGGATGACCAATTCTCGAGTACTTTTTCAAAAGGGCGTAAGTCACAAAATGTAAACAAACGCGCTGTTCATGGCATGTTATTAACAAATCATGTATATATGCCCAGATTTGAAGAACTGTCTGATGGATTATTTCTGAAAGTTTTTACTATTTTTTTACAAAACGGTGTAAAATCACTTTTGCACTTTTTGGGAATAATGAAGATACTAGATAGATATTATAGAAAAAACTAATACGTCATTTTAATAATTTCGACGTATCTTTGTGAAATATGACTACTTGACGTATCAACATTGTCATTCGCAGAATGACGTTTCATTTTGACGCAATTAACGTGCCATTTATCATACTGACTTATCAAAATGACGTATTATCTTTTTCTATTGATGACCGTTGTAAGAAACATTTTTCTAAATGAAACTCGAATTTTCACTTCAGTGTAATTTTTAAGCTAAGTGATGTAATATCTTTTACCAATGTGTCATTCAGTTGAATTTAATTGGGATAAACATGTCTGGTTTTCAAATATAAATAAAAAAAAATTCAAAAAAATTCAATGCTGATTTTCTCATTTTCGTCCAAATGTTACTTACGTCCATTTGAAAAAAGACTCGAGAATTGTGTTTCGGTAGAATATAATTTTAGGATTAAGAACCCGTATGTATAATAAAATTTGGTTGTTGAATAAAGTAAGTTATCTCCAATTTGTTAATCATACTCGAGTGAGCGTTTTCTCAAAGAGCCTCTTGAAATCAAATAAATCTAATAACTCCTCTCGACTTTAATTTTTGAAGTCTGAGAGGTAACCTGCAGCCTGTTATCAGAGTGCATTGGAAGTATGGCAGTATTTGTATTTGAGCACAAGAAAGTTTTTATCGAAAGTTTAAAAAAGCTTCTTTTCTCATCCAGTTGTTACTCCTGCATGTCTGAGAAGAATCTTGGAACTGTAAACTCACACGTAAAGGTTTTACGACCAAGTCCGCGACATCTCTTTTCTGTTTCAATAGCTACTTCTTCCAAGTTGGGAGAAAGCTAGCCTAAATCATCATTGATCGTCAGAATGCGGGGCTGCAAAATGGTGAGTCGCAAAAGAGCGTGCGTCCCCGCAACAAAGCTCTGGTTCTCACAAGTTCCTATCTCATGCTTCCACGGGTCAAGAGATGACAAAGACCGCCAGCTCAGGGTTGCGTACTTAGTTGGTAGTGCCGCCTGGGCACTGTTTACCTTCTGAGTTCAGCTAGATTGAGGAGGTGCGTGCCAAGCGTCTGTCCTAGCATCCAGCGGCTGAGTAAGAAACGCTGTATCGCGTCAGCTATACCTAAGGAGGCAGTTCCACTAACGCGATGACGGAAGCGCAACCCCAGTAAGGTAGCATGCTGAAATCTTACGCTACCACGAAAAATGGAAATATTCTTTATACGGTGTGTAATATCGGATCGTCCATGGAGTTCCCAAGTATTGTGTAGTAATCTGGATTATATCTTCCGGATTACTGTTTGCTTATTTTTTTTTCTATTCTGCTAGGCTGCCCGTTTATCAACCCCACAGGCAAAAGGAGCATAAACTAATCTTTCTAGCATCCATGCTCCCAACGATAAAGTACAAATTATCACACTGTTTAACTCTACATGGAAGCGTTTGGTACGGGAGGTCCACGCTTTGCTCCTTCCCTTGATTCATAGTAGTAGAGCGATTTTAGATCTTTCTGAAATCGCTCTATTTCTTGGAATTCTCTTTGCGGCACATACTACGCAGTTGGCCTGGCCGATGACAAGAAAAATGATGTATTCAAGAAACCATCATTTTCCAGGATGCTTTCAAGAATTGGCTGCGTTAGTGAGCGTGAGGGTAGATACTTGATCGTCAGAATGCAGCTTTTCTTGTTCTTTGGATAGCCTTAACAAGCAATCAAAGAACACAATCCTTCCATAGCCCAAGTTCAAGCTTATATTAGAATTGATGTGTTCGAGTTTACTTCCCGTGCAATACAATCCAGGTGGATTTACCTATTTTAGGCAAGCTAAGTATAGTTAACCCTTTAATAAGTATTTTAACAACGTTGTGCACACATTTGACGTTTTTGTTTGTTCACGTGTATATGCTCCGTGATCCTTCATTTATTAAAATCGATAGAATTATCCAGAAAAGCTTTTAAAGTGATTTTTAAAAGCGGCAAGAGGGTCGCTATTGCAAAGGCAATCAAATTCAAGCTGCATATCCAAGTAATCCAAGAACGTTTATCAAAGAAACATTATAATCGAAGACAATATAGTATTATAAGTTTGAAAATCTGTTGTCTAGAATAACCAACGTTTCCCACAAACGATTTTTCTTCCATTGCAATCAACGAAGGATTTCTATTTGTAACAATCCATACTTCCTATGTGCACACATAACCACTATTTATGTCTACTCATAATTTTCAATTAGCTTATTAAGAAATGTGTCGGATATAACCTACCCACATTCATTTGCAATGTATGCATGTATTTGTGATGTTTGAAATGTGATCATCACACTTGTTACTAGTAGCACACTTGTTGCAAAATAGTAAAAAATACTTCTATGTGACTCAATTAGGTCACAATTAAGTTGCTGCAACTAATTATAATGGTTTGGTGTTGCTTGGGATCACAGCATGCTGTGCGAATGACTGTCATTTTTTTATTGTTCGCACGATTTAACTTCTTCATTTCCAAAATGTCCTGCACTCAAATTGAAGTGAAAACTATGGTTTATGTAAGTGAATATTGGCAAAGTGCTCTGGTATTCATCTCGCTCGTGTAAAATGTATCATGAACAAGTTTGCTCAAACAAACCTAGCTCCCGTAGTGTATCTTGTATAAAACTCTGATAAGACCGGTTGTTTTCTACAGATATGGACAATGCACGAGGAAGACTAGCGAACACTCGGAGTATTTGATCGAAGCGTGTTAAGAAACATTTTTGGCGGAGTGCAGGAGGACGGAGTCTGGAGGAGAATGAACCATGAGCCCGCGCAACTCCCTGGTTAACCCAGTATTCGTATTCGTATTCGTATTTCGTATTCGTTGTCAAATCTGAACGCAAACGCTGAACAGGACATGTTGCAAGAATGACGGACTACTATGTTGTGCATACGGTGCTCGATAGGAATCTGGTTGGCGTAAGACGATGAAGGACAGAAGATAAATAGAGTTAACATGAGTAACATAAGTTCTGGGAATACTTTCAGGCGTTTATTTGACAGCATTAACAAACACACAGATGTCAACCAAATACTTGTCACGTTCATATGTTTTCCTACTGAACTGTCAAACTCAAATTGCGCAGTAGTTTCCATTAAAAATGTCGTACAAGCTGGATTTACGAGCACAACTCGCCAACCTTTTTGGACGGCTTAGTACAAGTGAAATTTTGAGCGTGTTCAAAGACGAGCCAATATCAAATATGAGTGTGTTAGTGTGGGCAGCCATGTCATCGAAGGGTACCTCGGCGCCTTCGATACGCCCAAACAAGTCCAAAGTTGTCAATTCTGACGTGTATATCAGCCAATGCTTGCCGAAATTGAAGCAATTCATCAACAAATATCACGCTGACGACAAAATCATGTTTTGGCCGGATCTTGCAAGCTGTCATTACGCGAAAAAATATATTAGATTGGCTAACTGAGCAAAATATACCATTTGTACCGAAAAAGGACAATCCACCTAACGTGCCTCAGGCTCGTTGAAAATTTTTGGAGTGCTCTCAAACGTATGGTGTACGACAATGGCTGGGAAGCTAACAATGAGCAACAATTGGTTGAAAGTCGAGTTATTAGTACGAGACACTGAAGAAGTCTGCACATTGTAGATGAAATACGCGTATCTGTCGAAGATAAGCAAAGGTAGTTGGAATTAAATGGAAGTTACTAATTTTTCTTCTAATTTCTAGTAACAATTGGTTAATCGAATCAAGCGGAAGATATAAGAAATAGACATATACACCGTCCTGATTCAATATGTTCGCCGTACACTGCGTAAAATCGAAGATAATGGTCCATTGAGCGTACTGTAAATATATTTTTCAACAATTTATTAATAGAATTAAATACCCTGAAGAGCATTTTAAAATCCAATTGTTTGATTTCAAGTACCATGCTTTTGAATTTTTCCCAGGACTTATGTTACATGTGTTACATATAGAAAATTTATAACATTTAAAATTGCCAGTGTTCAATCATCTACTCACTAGCTGAACGACGAGAATTACTTGAGGTACCTTGAAAGCAACTCTAAAATTGCTCGCGATAAAGAGCTGTCTTGCCCTTTGCTTTTCACTGCCGTCGTTAAAAATCTTTTTTAAATGCGTTGCCAGCAGCACTGGTAAATCTCACGACCATCATGCGACAGTGAAAAAAAGCTGGTTAATTCACTATCACGAGAAAAAACGAACTACCATGAGGATTTTGCCTAATTTATAAATAGTCTTTATGAAATAAGTTAAGTAATCAGGGTGAACAGTAATTCCCTTTCAGTGATTGTTATTTTTGCTCTATTATGATGTTGTTTAAGAAGGAAATAATTTCTCATCATCATGAGGCTCCAAGAATGCACGGCCACGAATTTATATTCAATTTTCAGTCGTTTTTGACTCATAAATATTCGCCAATAGTGGAGTCACTCTTATATGGGATTGACAAGGCGACATATCCAAAACATCCATCTGATTAAGGTACACTCTAAGAAAAAAGTACCCAGCGAGCAGCTAAGTGCGGAAAGCCAATTTTGGGTTTAATCATGTATACCTACCGTTGGGTTCAAATAACTTGGTTTCGAGTAAAATTTTACCCAAAAGAAAGTAACTAGTACCCATCGGTAGGTGAACATGACGTTACCCAAAATTAGCTTCCCACACTTAACTGCTCCGCTGGGTACTTTTTTCTTAGCGTGTAGATGTCTTAGATATGTCGACTTGTCAATCCTAGTTACATTTACTCATATATGAGTGACACCACATTTGGCGAAAATAGGTCAAAAACTACTCACAAATGAGTAAAACTGATGGCCATGTGGACAGCAATTTTCGCAAGAACAAAGATGTGAAAAGAAAGTATTGATCGTTCCGTTAGAGCACGGCAGGCTGTGAAAATTGAATAGAAGTGGTTTGAAATACAGCGGAGGTCATTTGTGAGGTAGGATTTCGAAGCAAGCACACAATCTTTATGCAAGGCAGGAACGAGTACCCCAGTGGGAGTGATCTTTAAACATGTGAAACTTGTGATGGGTTTATCACAAACATGTTGCACTTTTTTTTATGGAGTGTATTTAAATTTCAACATGGCTTGCAAGTTGATATTGAAGTTTCCTTCACTTGAGACTCACCGGATGGGAAAAAAGAGCTCGTGATAAGTCTGTTCTTGAAACATTTGCCGTGACCGTGTACTACTACATTTTAAACTAATTGAAATTACTCGGAATAAACAAAATATCCATATTTCACACGATCAAACGCGACAATAAAACCAGTTCATGATTAATTTCTCCCAGACCTGACTGTTAGCATACTGTTAGGTGTCCGGTAGCCATCAAACAAATGAGAGAGAGCAAATTCGAGGGCGGAATACCAGTAAATCCGGCCGAAATGTGGCCAAAGAACTGGGAAAGTCACAGTCAACGGTCAGGAGTATTCTGAAAGATGACCTTGCACTGAATCCATACAAAAAAAAATGGGTTAAGAAATAATCTTGATTTTGAAAAATAGTCAAAAAAATATTTTAGAGCTGGGCAGACCAGATTCAAACCATAAACTTTAATATAACAAGCTTCGTAGTATTGACAACTTGACCATTATAGCTTTCGTATTGGCAAAAGCTTTAAACCTTTTAAAGTTGAGTCGTTTTTTTTGTCGAATTTTGTCGTTTTATCAAACCGTATATTCTTTAAACAGATTCTTTCAGCACAAGTTCATATATAAGTCGTATCCTATGACTAACATTGAAAAAATAATAAGTTTTACCTTTTAAAAAACTTGCGTGTTTTTGCCTCAGTGTATTTTAGTGATGATTCAAACATACGTAAGGACATCTTCTGCGGTGGTCTATTTTTGGAACAACTTTTTGGAAGAAGGCATCAGCAAAACTTGAACAAAACCAGCTAAATATACCAACTTAGCGTAACCCCCACAAACTCTAAACCCAACATTTTTGTTGTAATCTTGACGCCGTTACACGTTGAAAACCATGCAAAAATTAGAGATCATATGATTAAGCTGAAATTACGAATTGAAAATCAATTTAAAATTATCAATCCTATTTTTTCGAATTGATACATATGTTACATAGGATCAAATGCAATGTTTGTCTTGAAATAACTGAAAACTAACCAGTAAAAAACAGAAAAAAAGTTGGTTTGCACGAGGGTTTGCGTTAACATACAACACGGTACATTGAATATACTCAATAAATTTGAGTTTATGTTTAGTAAAAGCTGAAATTTTACCCATCAATTGGTATTACCAAGTTTCGTGCCGTGTTTTGGAACGGGATTTTTCTCGATCCAAATTGTTGCAAGGGTAGACCAAAACATATACCAGATTTAAAATGATGCAAAATAAATGCGGTACACGCTATTTCTAAACAACCCAAATTTGAGTACGATGGACTCAAATTCGTCGGAAGTATGGCTATCCAAACGTGAGTGAAGATAGTTCGTAGTGGTAAGATGACAAACAGTCAACATCGGCTTGAATCCAATCGATGACTACAAATTGTCAACGTGTTACTCCTAACCATCTTTACTCACTTTTGGGTAGCAAGACTTCAAACGAATTTGAGTCCATCATACTCAAATTTGGGTGGTTTGGAAATAGCGTGTATAGAAAAAAAATTACAAAACCGGTGCAGGGATGTTTTTGCGTTTGGTCTAAAAAAATAAATTCAACGATTCGGACCACCGTTGAAGATGGACAAAATGTGCAAACGACACGAAGCAAACGAATACCAAACAGAACCCGAACTTTATCAATGAATTACCGCATAACATTTGAAAAGGGCTTACATTTCATCGACTCATTTCACTTCATCGACTTATTGGTCTCTGAATAAAGCAGCTGCAAAAGCACTTTCCATTGAATTTAGTGTTCAGTGTGCAAGCTAACAACGTTTTCACTCGACCGAAACTGTAAACAGAACAACAAAATTATTTTCTTTGTCGTGATAAACCAAAGAGTAAAATTGACGAAGAGAATTGATCAACGAAAATACGCCTTTCTCAAATGTTACGACTTCCAAAGACGATGATTATCTTGGAACTGAAAGAAAGCCGGTCCTGTTTTGCTACTGCATTTCTTTATGGCTCACTCGATACTGCGATTTGCTTTCATTACAAAAAGTTGTTTTTCGTGAACTCATGTCCTTGTCAGGAAAAAAGTTTTCATATACTGCAAAGCAAAAGCAGATTGACGGGACAGTGAGTGCGGCTGGTAATCAAAATGCGTCATTGGTGGATCGGCCGTAGTGTTTTTTCGTATGTGAAATCCAGAGCGACGGCAAAGTTCGTAGCTGTAGTATGATCCATCCTTCCAACCTTGTAATTAATATGACCGCTGTTTCCATCATTGAGAAAGACATCTTAACAGTTTGGAAGTCCTAGAACAAATGATTTCATTATTATTGGAATACTTTCTTGAACATTTCAAAATATTTTTTTATCAACATCATTGTGATTGTTTACTTCGTTCTACATGAATAGGAACTTGGACCATTATAAGACAAGTCTGCAAATCTGAGATTTCTTTATTGAAACACAAATTTCGTGATCCGATTGTAAGTTATGGCTGGAATTAGTATTTAAAGTTGGTTAAACTTTTCAACTGGAGCCATGAAAGTTTTCATGCGCATTCACACCAGCTGTTCACTCGTGACAACCAATGAAAACATTTCAATTCTAGCACAAATAAACACTGAAATGTATAGCGAAAGTATTTCACTTTTCAAAACGCAGAAGCTGAAGAAGATTCACTAAAACTTGAGGGAAACTTGAGCACTGTTGTGCAAAACAAAACAGTTCGTCAGTTATAAGGCACGACCTACTTCGATCTCAATTCGCTCAGCTCCATTATTTTTTCCGGAGGAGGGAGAGACAGACCTCATCATTAAATTCAACCCTCTAAAAGATTTGCCATATTTACTAGCATCAAAGAATTATTTTCAAAAGTTGTTTTCAGCATACCAAGCACACAAAAACTTTCACATATTAACAAGGTCTTTATTTTGGCTACTCAATTTTCCTGACATTAGTCACGCCAGAAAAGGCGTCAGAAAATAGCTTTGTTGAACTTTTTTCGAAATTTTCATAGCACTGATTTGTTGTTATTGAAATGTATAATATTTAAGCACAATAAATCCAAATTGAATTTAAATCCAAATGTTCGATTTATGTCAATTTTCATCGTTTCGTTCATATAACTTCTGGATCTGTTACTGTTAAGAAGTTCTTCTTAATTTCAATCCTTCGTATACCGGTTGCATTCGTTCTCCATCCGGTGAAATAATTGAAAAGGCATTTAAGAAGCCATCATGTACGAATTATATACCTTGGGTATCATTGAATGTATGCCTGCCACTTGCAAGTATTCTCAGCTCATAGGCATATATGTTGCGGTAGAGTATAACGATACAAATTCCACATTTGAATCGAAAATTCAAATCCAGATGCGATGATTTATCTGGTTCGATCTCCAAATGTTTCCAAAACTCGCGAGAGCAGCCCCAGTCTTCCTAATTCGTACAATTATACCCATTTTGATTCCATTTTTAAACGCTATCCGACCACCAAGATTTTGTATTATTCAAGTGATTGATAATTCAAATTATTTAAACTTTCCTTGCAACTGTTTTCAAATTCCAAAAACACACCTCCTCCACTAAACCAAGACAGCATTATGTACCTCAAACCAAAATCTTGCCAATATCAATCCTCGATAAAGCAAACGACTACGTTGAATGCTGCTAGAGTAAAAGGTGCCGCCGAAATTATGCTCCGAACTGCAGTCCATTGAGCCCAAATGGACTGTAGTTAACGCCCGATAATAGCAGTGCCCCGTTAAATTGTGTGCCCCTTATAAACTACTATGTACAGTTTTTTTTTTCAATTTGCCATCCGTGTTAAATTGCATCCATTTATCATTCCTTGGTACGTGACTGGCTTAGTTGAAAGTGAGGTTTGACGCAACGTTAGTTTTAGTTGTAATCTACCAACCAGTTCAACTATTTTGTTCAATCAATCCCAAGAGAGTTTCCAATATCTTGTCAATCGGATAGCGTCAAACTGTAGAACCAAAGCCTGCATACTTGCATGACTCAAGAAGAAGGAACTGCGTTGGTAAGTTTTAGAAAAATTTGAAGATCAAATGCAATAAATTTTGGCATCCATATCTGAATTCTTAATTCCCTTGTGAAATCTGCAGAGTTTTAATACGGTGGAACAAGGTGTCTATCAGTGGATAATACTAACAAGTTACCAAAATTCATCAAATGATATCCATGGTATAAACATCGTGACTGTTGTTCTTATATCTGGATCTTGGATGATCGGATCCATCGACAATATAATCGAAATCCGGAATCAGCAGGAAGGCGCAAAACTTCGAACGGAGTGTGGACTGTATGAGCAACAAAAAGATCGCAGTAAGCCATGCAGTCAAACTGGCGTGTCTTGTTATTACTTGTTGCTCTTATTATATACCTGCGCATTCCAAGTGCCGTCAAACTGTCAGCTAACGTGTCGAGCTAGTAAGCCAAAGGGTTCGTCGATAAAGGCAAATAAACAGATCTACAGTCCGTTTTGTAACCTCAATATAACTAGTTCTGTTGTGCTTTACCACACTGTTATCTATGTTAGTCTGAGTTAGTCTATGATGTTATTCCGAATCACAATTTCCTTCGAGAGTGTAGTTTTGCTTGACATTTTCTCGGCTGGATTACAGTGTTCACTGGTTTCGCGATGTAAAGTATGCTGACGTATGAAATTGGCTTTGAGAATTGCACAACGCTAATGCTGAAGTCGACGATAATGACTTGACAAGTACTTGTAAGTTTCAAGTTTGACGTGTAAATTTCAAAATATTTACAGGTTGTAAGGATTACGTCATCAGTAAAATTCACTATTTTTAAGAGTGTAGTTGAAGTTAATTATATGCGTTGGTAATCCAATCTTCAGAAGTTTGAAATCTAGAGACAATTCCATCGGTTTGAAGCTTTTGGATTTAGTTCAAAGAGAAAGGGTGAGTTGATAATTAGACTTTCAAACTGGCGTTTTTTTTTTTAATAATTGACCGAACTTCACCAAATATTGCACAGTTTCGCTTAACAGTGTATTGTTTACATCCGCTCATTTGGGCAGTTGTCAGTATGATTCCGGTCGAGATGGAAGAAAATCAACAAACAATTCACTCACATACAAAATCCTGGGTTATCCAAATCGTTTCAGATATGGCCGACAGTGGATCACAACCCAGAAGCTGGACCAAAACCGGGGATAACGCGCAAAAAAAACCGAGACAGTACTGATTGCTCATTTCAAGCTGAATCTGAAGATTTCGACGCAGGACTTGGTAAAAAAAACTTGATGTTTCGCAATGTTTCTTCAAAGGGTCAAGAAGTTATTCGCATTGAAAACGTGCAACGTGCTGAACTTTTCAAATTGGGACGAATGCCGACAGAGTGTTGCCATAACGCATGCTCGGAAACTAAACGAAGCTGCTAACGAAATACCGGTGCTGCGTCACTGATAATAACACTTGCATCAAAGCGGATTTTAAGCAGTTGCCTGGACTGGAATATTTCAAGTGTAAGGACAAGCTTATTGTGGATGAACGTTTCAAATGAAAAAAAATTACGTTAAAAATTGTTATTTTAGGACAAAAAGTGACCGGACGTCGAATTTCCCTCAGTGATCACATTACAAGGTTATGTTCACTTTTTGCATAGGTTTCAAAATGGTGCGTTACTATCGGAGAGCCATTAATGTCTGGAAGTGCACCGTGGTTTCCAGAATAGATTTGAATCTCGAAAAAGGGAAAACTATAGAGCCGCAAGAAAACTGAATTGTAGTCGACAGACAGCCAACAACAGGCTCTGGGAATCGCACCCGGAAGGGTCCTGGTCACTTAGCCATCATACGTGATCTTTAAGGCAGAGCATCTATGGGACTGACGCTAAATGGACCTAAAGAAACGGGTTCTTGGCTGGTTTGACCAGGAGATTTTCGAAAATTTGCTCATTATGCTTTTCCTGCCAACGGGCCATTCAAAAAGACCGAGACAACTTTACAATTTTTTTAGTGAATTTAATGGGAATTTGGCAAAAGTTACCCATTGAATGCCTTCTTTCTTCTTCTTTAGCATTTCAAACTTATTGCTTTTATTGCCATTTCAATTTGCCAATTTGCTTATTGCTTGCGCTCAACTTAGTGTTCTAAATGCACTTCGACAGTAATTAATTGAGAGCATTCGATGCCAAGTCCCGTTTTTGCATTACTATGATTGTTTGGCAAGAACAATCATACCCTATGCCCAGGGAGTCGAGAAATTTTCTTTATCGAAAAAATTCCAGACCAGACCTTGAATCGAACCCAGCCATTTCCAACATGATGTTGCTTTGTACCTGCGCCTTTACCGACTGAGCTAAGGATGACTCTTCTTTTTTTTTATATCTTATGGAATTGATTGAATGTAGGCATTCCATTGAATGCCAAAATTCAATAAATTTCAAAAGGTACTCAAAAGAATCCCCCAAAAATTCGAATAACTAATTTTTACTCACCATTTGATAAATATTTTTGTTTTTCAATTAATTGCGGTCATATTTTGTACAAATGTTTCCTACATACTCACGGTAAACATGTATAAAAATTACTGAAATCCCTTGACCATCACAACTGTTACAGTATCTCAATGTTGCAAAATCTGAAGAAGTGTCAAAAGAAGCCCCGCACGATGGTAGGTTTTAAAGAGCTCTTTGAAGTGCTCTATCCAGAGCTAGTAAATGTCATTTTCAATGGAAGATGACCTTCGGTTTTTAAAGAAATACGTCTGAAAATTTCATCGGGTGAGAAAAGATTATGGAGATTTTTTTTCTAAAATTCATCGATATTTTCGTCATGACAGCACGTGAGTGTATTTGTCATTGCTATTACAAGTATATTGACATAGTAGTGTGCTTTATTACAAATCTTCAAATAAAATTTCCAATAAGTCGTTAGCATAGGGTACGGGACGGGTTTCAGGCAGTTTATTCAACTTCAGGGACATTTGATGAAACTGTATGTAATCTTTAATTAGAATCGATCATATTTCGTTAGGTTATACGAAAACCATTTGCGAACTTATTATTTATCGGAACATATCCTCAGAAACAAGCATTAGACTCAGGAAATTTCATAACCATGGAATAAAGTTCCCAATTACAGGGACTTATTAAAAGCATGCGGGTTGCTTCCTGATCATGAGCATGTTTTCTTCAGCTCCGCAATCTCTACATAAACTAACAATATTGTGTGAGGGCGATTCCGAGCATGTGTGCGAAAGTGTAATGAAATAGACCTAACGCCAGCTTTCTCAACCCGCTTCTTCGTTTAGCCCATCCGCACTCAAAAACAATCAACCAAAACATGTCGATTGCTATGATCACAAACTCATCTACTACCCTAGTAGCACACTTGTTGAAAATAAGTCAAAGTAACTGCAATGTAACTCAATTAAGTCAAAATCAAGCTGCTGCAACCATATATGACAGAAATGTGTTGCTTGGGTAGCAGGTTATGAGACAGACTTACACCTTCACACTTTTAGCTTGTCATTGAACTTTAGATTTCTAGCTCTAGATTAGTAATATGCATTTTTTATTTCATTTACTCTCACGGAAATGTTAGACAACGCGATTGTGACGAAAAATGGGATGCATCGTTTAAAAACAAACAAATGTAAGAGACAGCAGGCTTCACGTTACAATACCGGTGTGCTATATCCCTTGGTTAAAAATGAAGAGTCGAAACATGGGCTCTCTCAAAAGCAAGAGCTTCTTCCGTAACTAGAAAACTTATGGTTTACTAGATGATGTATTTTAATTTTTTTTAAATGACAGTAATAAATTGATAATAAAAGTAAATCATTAGCCCGATATGAAAAGCTTATGTTCGTATCATTCAAAGTGAAATAATTTGGAAAATGTAGGAATTTTAGACCTATTTTCTAACAACAGAAAGCTCATGATAGTTCGTTTCTTCTCGTGGCAGTGAGATGGCCTGTTTTTTCATCGTCACATGATGGCCGTGAGATTACCAGCTCTGGCTTTATCTTCAGCAGAATTTCCAACAGTTCCAAAGAAGGCACAAACCTAATTTTGTTTTTGATAGGACGCTGATCCAGGCTGTGTGAGTCTGATAGATCTTTTTGAAAATTCGTTAAATATTTTTTTCGGTTGTTAAATCTGTTGGCGAAGCGATTGCCAATGGTAACATATGTTCAAATATGGACATTTTCAGAACGATCAAATTGAACCATCCAAAAAGTCTTTCCGAATGACAGTTAGACGCTGCCACTGCCTCAACGTCGAGTATATTTTTTACGCGCCACCGATAAGAAATTATGCTGTTGAATACCACCTAAATTTGGTAATGAGAGCTTTGGGTATTACCTACCTCAAGCTCAGTTGTATGGCACGTGGAAGTTTGTCCAACAGTATCTACATCCAAAATTGCAATGTTTGCAATCATATGATGAGCGATCCGTAAAGTTCATAATGATCCACATGGCATTTTAAGTAACGAAGTCATTCAGGTGTGTCCGAGCGTCATTTGGCTTTATCGTGTACCGCTTAGTAGCACAGGACAGTCAAAGCATTTTTAGCGTCGTTATAAAGGTATTCTCAATTTTTCAATATGGCTGAGTGGCTAAGACCGAGAGTGCCAACAGACTGTTGACCAAGGCTCTCGAACTGTATTATAGCGAACTCGTTCTGGATTTCAAAGAGGATAATAAAAATTGTATCGGTCTATATTTTGGTCTATATTTCTATGTGTTTGAAACCTATATCAGTTAAAGGTTCACACTGACTTGAAGTACCAACGCCTAAAGCCTGTCCACGTTAAATTTCGGACACCTTTCATTCAGTGTAGATTTTGAATTATTTCACGCATCGAAGAAACGTTTCACTTATATGACAGCTGAAACTCTACACTTTATTTCGTGGCACAACATCTTCACATTGTTGTTACATTCAGCGAAATGGTGTCAAATTAGGTGGAAGTGCGCAAAGGTATTTTGAATAAATGGCAGCAAAATCCGAATTTATCGGTTTTGTGTTTACAAATCATTTGACCAGCACTTGACTGTAGATCGGAAGGTCGGAAGTGGAACAAATCGAGAAGTGAGCTCCTGACAATGAAGGTGGTAGCCATTATTAAGAAAAATTCCAATCTCTCTGTGCGAAATGTGGCTCGTAAAGCAGAGGCAAGGGCTGAAGCCTAACAACCGTGATAACAGGCAACATTTCACAGGAAAAAGTTTTGCTAACGAGCACTTTTTTAAATGATTTGAGTAGCGTTTTCTTCGTTGGCCAAGCGATCTCATCATCGGAATCAAACAGTTTTTTTTCTTCTGCAAAGCCAGCATTGCTGAAGAAGATAGGTCATTGCTTTATGGATGGCCCGGATGTCAACTGGAAGGCGTTCAAAGAAGTGACTGGGGAAATCAGGTATCTGAGCCAGCCCTGGGATTGAAGTCCTTAACGTCGTACACAATTCCTTCAAGGAAAGGCTGAGACAAACAGATTTGTATGTGGATCATTTTCTGCTGGTTTTGTTCAGCCTGTTCAAAACGTACCGCTTAGGGCATCTTCAGCGGTGGTCTATTTTTGGAATAAATGTCGACCGTGATTTCCGTTTCGGTTATCAAAAGCTGCCAACCTATGACAAGAAGCACATACTGCGTCGTTTCAACATGCAAAAGGAGATGTTCCTGGACATTATGCGACAACTAGAGTCAACTGATAACTTTTTCCAGCTGTTGCGATGCAGCTGAAAATGTTGACCTGAGTCCGTTACAAAGGTACACTACAGCCTACACTACAGGTACAGGATGTAAGCGTACGGTGCCGCATCTAGTTCTCTCGACAAAAACTTGAGGATTGGTGACCTTGAGAATTTTTTGGCAAATCTATCCTGAAAACTTACGGCCCGCATTTGCGTCCCCCAACACCGGAAGAGGTGAAGCTGATAAACGAAAATGCTTCTCAAAAATTCGAAAAAAAAAATCGTAAAAATTCAGTGAACTTCCCAGAAACTCGGGGAACTTGTTAGAAGCTCGGTATACTTATAAGAAACTCAGGAAACCTCCCCGAGGTTTTGTTATTCTCCCTGATGTTAAGGGAACATCCTAAAAAATCAGGGAACTTTCCAGAAAATAAGGGAACTCCGCAAAAGCAAGGGGGTTCTTCACAGAAGTTCAGGCAACTATCCAGAAATTTAGGGAGGTTCCCAGAAGTTCAGAAAACTTATCAGATTTGTTTGGGTTTTCTCAGAAGTTCAGAGAACTACTGAGAAATACTTCTTAAAAGTTCTAGGAACTTTCCAGAAAAGTAGAGTACTTCCCATAGATTCAGAGAACTGTCCAGAAATTCATGAAGCTTTTCAAAAGTTTGCGGATCTTCCTGAGGTTCAGAGATCTTCTCAGAATTTCATGAAACTTGCTAGAAGTATATAGAACATCTTAGAAGCTCAGGGAACTTGTAGGAGTTCGAGGAAGCAAGGCGCTAGAAGAGCACTACAAATTTTGCTATATTTGAGAAGATTTGTGGACGAAGTCAGGAAGCAGAAAGAATGAAAGCTGAATAAAAGTCATCCTAATTTCGTCGGCGTTCCGATCAAAAGTGTTCGCTATTCAGGTTGATGCGGTACACAATAAGATGCTGGGACCAAAGCTGAAATGTATCTTCACGTCTGCAGCAATCGCCGAGTCGTTTCTCAGATCGAATCTCCTAAGACTTCGTTTCTTTTTGACAATTTGACGGGACTTGTTAGAGCCACTTTTTTTGATAGTGTCAATCGCAGAGTCTTACTGCCCTCTATCATCATACTTACAACTTGAAATAATCGATAGGTTGATCTGAGCCAAAGAAATTATGCATTTCTTATTTCTTCATTTGATGCTCAAAATCATCCCTTGGATGAAATTGTGTCTGACAATCAACACTGAATCGTTAATTGAAACAGAATCTTGTACTAGCCCTTTATGTGGAAGTTGGATTGCCTCTAAACCGGCAATTAAGAAAGCGACAGAATTTGCTTAAATTTCCGACAATGATGTTTTGGCATTCCGCATCGACTTATGATCGTTTTACTGTGTTTTTTTGAAGCTACTAAATAAATTTCCATTAACATTCCCTTTAATGCGTTACGTCATCTGCATTTATCTTGTAGTTATAACTCACTTCACGGACATAGCTTAAAAGTGTCTGGATCGGTGTCTGGAAACGTTCGTAGATAAAGAATATCTGAGCGCTGCAGTTGCTCACAAAGTAAAAGAAGAATTTGGGCAGCTGTGCTCATTGTTATCTGCCGTTGCTTGCTGGATTCCAGTGAAAAGAAGATTGTGCTTTTACCGCACAAGAATGCGGATTTTCAATATATGGCAAGTGGTGGTGAACCAAGCTGAAAAAAGTTTGGGAGCTCAGAGATTTGTCTACGAACTGTCAACAATGTTGAGAACATGAAGTCCTTGATACAATATGCACGCAACGCACGTTGAACTTGAAAACCTTGATTGCTTTACTATTTTTCTTCGATGTTTATGCTTTTAGAAACTTGAAAGATCAATGACTTATATAAAGCTAAGTGATCTCGATAGCAATATGAGATAAAGCAGATTATGCAATACGCAAGAAGCCCGTGGCTACTATTTGAAAAAAAAACTTCATAAACTTCAAAAATGTCTAATAATCCAATATATATAATATCATCTTCCCAGTCGGGAAAATAATGCAAACAGGCGGGAAAAATTCGGGAAAAAATGCGGGAATTTTTAAATTAAGGTTGTGTGGCCACCCTGCAACTTGCACTATCAATAAGGATGTGTACGTGAAAAAATGTCTGTAAAAGCGGTTGCTGCCGTTTACAAGAAGCCACGACTCTCCAGCTCTAATTTGGCCTCCTGTCACTATGCGAAATCCGTCATGGAATGGTACAAGAGGTCGAATACGTGCCAAAAACAGCCAGTCCACCAAACTGTCCAGAACATCGCCCAATAGAGAAGTATTGGGCTCTAGTGAAGCGGAAGCTCTTCGAAACTAAGATAAATAAATATGGCATCGAAGATTTCAAGAGAAGATGAAGAATCTGAAGGCGGGTGTGCTACAAAAAGTTCGAAAATTTTACAAAAAGAAGGATTAACATCTTAATCAACAGTTTCTTATGTAGATATAACTCTATTATTGTGAAATAAACAATCGGTTTTGTTGATTTATGTCTTATTATTTTGTTGCTGCTATTATTTTGCTCTCCCAAATTCAACGTGGACAGGCTTTGCAATAAACCGATTTGATATAAGAACTGACATCATCGGACTCCAAACTACCACTTATCAATTTTGCCCTTCTTGATCCACAAATAATTTTATGAAATAAATGAATTGCGAACGACAAAAATTGGTGGAAAACATATTAATTTGTCTTGCTGAACTGCTTAATGCCAGACAGACAATCAAAGCAAATGTAGACTCATCAGTCCGTTATTTTGAACTTGTTTATATTGCTAAGACGTTCCCGTGAAGACTTCGAACGAATCTTGGTTTGAATCTCGTTAACTTGTCTTGATTTTTCCTTTTCTTTTTTTGATGAGCCATTGGATTGTCAGACTCCAATCTCACACTCATCAACTAATACATTACCCCATCTCACGCACACATTGAATTTTGTGAAGCGGATTGATATGTTGCATTTTTGTCCACCACCAATGTTGCAATTTTTTCTCCAATACACGATCCATGGCGAAAAATGAGAAAAGGTTTTGTGAAATCTCAATACAACCTTGCCTTTTTTTCAATATAAATGTATAATTGCATTTCAATAGGCCCTTCAGTAATGTTTGAAATTCATTTGACTTGACCTCAATTCTAAATCAGGCAAATCAGGCAAACTTTTTTTTTTCGAATCCTGAGTAAACAAACTTACGATATTTTCCGAAAATATTGTACCCATATCCAGAAATTGGTAGAAACATTTATTTTTCAAGAAAACTTCCAAGTTTCTTTGAACCAAAACACACACGGCCAGCCATTTCAAGTCAGTTTTGAGTCGTTTTGAACGACTCAAAAACTGAGCTGAAATGGCTGACCGTGCAATGAGTCTAGACTTTCACACTGCGTTAGAAGTTTCGAAAATGTTCGACCATCGAGACCCCATTCAGCCAATGCACGCTCCCTACGATAAGCTAGCTCTCCGGAAGAGAGGAAAACCACTCAAACGACTCTCCCATTTTGACACAAGACGCTCGCGCAGTGGCTTCGGTTGCAGTTTGTCTTATTCTCCTTCTCTAATGTGTTCGCTCTCTCAACTTTCTCGCTTCTCACCTCACCGCACTAATCAATAATTACAGTATTTGTTAATCAATAATTATTTAATAATTAATAATAATAATTTAAATATACTTTTTTTTTTTATTATATATCACAGTCGTGCTGCTGTTGATAAATTTTTTACTTGACTTTCAATATTTTCCTCCTTTGCTAATTTTGCTCCGTCAACTTCTTCGATCTTTCTCCGTTGCTTTCCGTTTGCTGCACTATCCTGCATGGTTCCTTCGGGTTGTTTGATCCACTTTAGTGTCCTAAGATCTATCGCTATGGCATTCTGCTTCTAACCACTTCTCAATTAATAATTCTACTACACAAACTCGAAAGAAGCTACCAAATACGGGTTTCCGGATTGTTCTCCCTCCTCTCTCGTCGGATTCTTTCTTGTTCGCCTCTGTTTTGCCACAGGATTTTTTTTTTTGCTTAAATGATATTCCATTGCTGCCTCACTGACTTAGCTTCTCAGTAAGTGTTTCACCATATTTTTTGGTTTTGTTTTTTTTTTGTTTTATCTTCTTACTTTGAGCGAAGACTTCTCTATTTCAATCACTCTCGCGTCAGTTCGCACCCCGGCGCGTGCGAGTGAGTCTTTGTCTCTTGCTCTCTGATTTATTAATTTAGAAATTTCACTTTACTCGCTTGCATCCTTTCGGCCGAACTTGTTACGCTTCGGATTCGAGGTTCCCGGGCCACAACGACAAGCTGGGCTGGAATCCGAAACCGGATGCCGTTCTTGAAAAAGGTTGCAATTCAATAATAATCGCTTCAACTAAAACGGAATGAGAACGATAAAGATTTATGTAACCTCCTTAAATACGACGATCGTATGTGACTTAGCAATTGTTTTATTTTTTTGTTCCTTGTTTTTAATCTTCGTTTTTATCAAATAAAAACTGAAAAAGTTTACGTTTGTTCGATTGGTTGAACATCTTATATTTAGTTGTTTTTCATGCATTTTCTGCTTGATTTTTCTTTTCGCTAGAGAAAAAGGTGTTTGCCTTAATCGCTTTCTGCTCAACTAGAAATTGGTAGTTTGAGCTAGGTTTGCCTTTGATTGACAGTGTGACACACAGGTGTCGCCTTCAGTTGGCAATGATGGTAAACATTGCGGAGTTTGGTTGAATGTGCTGCGCTTTGTATTAGTGAGTTGGATGACTTGGATCACTTTGAGTTAAACAAATGTCAATTGTGTGGAATTAAGGTATTCTTTTGAAGGTCATGTGAAGCAAGAGCTACGGTAGTTTGGGATATTCGAAGAATTTGAGACAATAAGCTCTTAACCGAGTTTCACGATGAGGCATTGTGACGTTGGTGCGGTTCTGATAAGATGTTAAAAAATGCCTTGAATGCATTAGTTAATAAGTAGAATCGTAAGTACTTTGTAAATCTTGAAATTTTCAATGCGCCAGAAATGCTCTCAAAATTTTAAATCAAAACAAATCAGGTGGCTATTTTCCTCACTGTTTGAAGCAAAAGTTCCCAAAAGTTCCTGAATTAGACTCTCAAATCCATAATTATCAAAGGAAACCAAGCCATCCAACGCAAATTTTAATCAGCATCACGCTAGTCCGATCCAATGTGTCTATTTTCTACCTCTTATTGCTTTTTGACCGTCATGACTCTTTCCTAGCTTTTGAAACGAATAAATCTGACCCCGAACAGGATTGGCACACTGTTCCTTTTCAACTAAACTATAAACTCTCTCTAGCGATGGGAACATACCGGCCATTCCGGTTGGATTTTCGCGCAGTTCAGTAGCTTAATGAACGCAAATAATTTCTGACTTTCCACCTTCTCCTTAACTTTAATTAATACGTCTGGCTCTATTGATGGGAACTTTTCGGTGGAGATGATTCGATCGAAGAAATGGAATGCTAAATGCAATCTTCGTAAATAAAAAAAATCTTACCACGTTTTCACGTTTCGAAAATTTTCACTACCGATTGTTGTGCTTTTTTGTTGTGTTCATCTCTCAATTTTCTAGCATGTTTTTTTTTCTTATTTTTTATATTTTTTTTCTTAATTTTCGTTCTAACGCAGCACCAGTTTGCTGTTCCGCTTTTGTTTGTTTTAATGTTTCCTTTTTCTCATTTTTTTTGTGTTGGTTCTAAGTTTCCTTCAATTTTCTCTGAATACACACTACCCCATTTGTTTTTCTTATTCTTTTTCTCTTAATGTTGTCCACGTTTGGTTTGAAATTTATTTTAAAAGTCTCGACAATAATTTAATGAATAACAAATTGATTTTATGACAAAACCAATAACAATAACCTTTTCCATGTGGCTACGAAACGATGATGTGTGGTGCCGAAAATAGAACAGCTACGGTTGCCACTATTGTGAAAAACGTGAAAATTATAAGGCACAATCTATCAACTACCATTGCTGCGAATTTCCAATCCTTGGCGATGTCGCTGTCCTCGTCCTCCTTTCGTATCTAAAAATAATAAGAAGAAACATATGAGCTTTTGGTGCGAACAGGTGCAAACGCAAACAGAATTTGAAACTTGAGTCACAACTCAGCAAACATCGCCAACTACGTCGGATCAGAACAAAACCTATTGTTGTGTTCTGTTTGGCTCTGTGGGTTAGTCAAAGATGACGTAGAAAATGGCACAGGCGACTTTGATGAACGGTTTCTGAAAACTGAGAAGGGCGTTTGTTGGCGTGTGTGTGAAAGAAGTACAGGCGTACTTAATTTGATTGCCCACGAGTAGTAAACGTGTAATTGTGCTCACAAAGGTTTTATGTTTTACCGTTTCTTGTGATGCGGAGTTGAACAGTTGACGAAAGACTATGAGTGCTTATATTGCAGAAGTAATTTTTCTCAGGGCGTTTGCAACAACATGGATCTAACCATGTTTGGAAGCATGCTTCAGCTTTCTTCGCTGATTTGATGCAACCAATGCAGAGAACCTACAGGCAGATTAATAATCTTCTGGGTATTGCAGGTAAATCAGGTTAAAATAGCTATACAATTACAATCTATATAATAAAAATGAGTTGGGGTTTCCTTTGTCACGATTTAACTCGCGAGCGGAAGGACCGATCGGCGTGAAATTTTGTATGCAGATTTTTTTGGGACCGGAGAACAATCTTATGATGGATTGAGACCCCTCCCTATACTGAAAAGGGGGGCTCTCATATAAATGAAACACAAATATCTACACAACTCGAGAACTAATCAAGCAAAAGAAACCAAATTTAGAATGTGTGAGTTTTTAAAGGCAAAAAAGGTTTTAATGGTAGCTTAAGAACCCTCCCCGTCATAAAAGGGGGGGCTCCCATACAAATAAAACACAATATTCTGCATAACTCGGGAACTAATCAAGCAAACGGAACGAAATTTAGCATGTGATGGTATTTTAAGACAAAAAATGTTTCAATGTTGGTTTGAGAACCCTCCCCGTTATAAAAAGGGGGGCTCCCATACAAATGAAACACAAATATCTACACAACTCGAGAACTAATTAAGCCAAAGAAACCAAATTTAGCATGTGTGAGTTTTTAAAGGCAAAAAAGGTTTTAATGGTAGCTTAAGAACCCTCCCTGTCATAAAAGGGGGGCTCCTATACAAATAAAACACAATATTCTGCATAACTCGGGAACTAATCAAGCAAAAGAAACCAAATTTAGCATGTGTGAGTTTTTGAAGGCAAAAAAGGTTTCTATGGTAGCTTGAGAACCCTCCCCGTCATAAAAGGGGGCTCCCATACAAATAAAACACAAATATTCTGCATAACTCGAGAACTAATCAAGCCAAACGGAACGAAATTTAGCATGTGGTGAGTTTTTAAAGACAAAAAAGGTTTTAATGTTGGCTTGAGAACCCTCCCTGTCATAAAAGGGGGGCTCCCATACAAATAAAACACAATATTCTGCATAACTCAGGAACTAATCAAGCAAACGGAACGAAATTTAGCATGTGGTGGTTTTTAAGACAAAAAATGTTTCAATGTTGGTTTGAGACCCCTCCTCATCTAAAGGGGGGGAGGAGGGGAGGGCTCCGATGCAAATGAAATAAACTATTCTGCATGACTCGAGAACTAATCAAGCAAATGGAACCAAATTTAGTATGTGGTGGTTTTTGAAGACAAAAAATAGTTTTTTGTTGATTTGAGACCCCTCCCCTTTCTGAAAGGGGGGAACCTATTCAAATGAAACACAAATCCTTGCATAACTCGAGAACTAATAAGAGAAATGGAACCAAATTTCGCATGTGAAAGTTTTTGAAGGAGGGAAATGTTTCTATGGTGATATGAGACTCTTCCGTCATGAGGACGAAGGGGGGAGGGGGTGCTCTCAAACAAATGGAACCCAAATTTCGGCATAACTCGAGAAATAATCAAGCAAATGGAACCAAATTTGGAATGGACGAGTTTGTTAAGGCATGAAATGTTTTTATGGTAGTTCAAAGCCCCTCCTCCCTCTTAAAAGGGGGGCTCTCATACAAATGAAACAAATTTCAACCAAACATGAGAACTATACCTACTGCTTTGCAAATTTGTATTCAGTGATTTTTGGGTCCGGGAAAGCATCTTATGATAGTTCGAGAGCCCTCCCGCTTCTAGAAAGGGTGGGATCCCATGCAAATGAAAAACAAATTCCTGCATAACTCGAGAACTAATCAAGCAAATGGAACCAAAATTGGTATGGGTGAGTTTTTGAAGGCAAGAAATGTTTTTGTGGTAATTTAAGACCTCTCATCACTCTGAAAAGGGGGGCTACGATACATACGAAACACAAATTTAAACCAAACATGAGAACTATCCCTACCGCTATGCAAATTTGTATGCAGGGGTTTTTGGGTCCGGGAAAGGATCTTATTATAGTTCGACACCCCTCCCGCCTTTAGAAAGGGGGGCTCCCAAGCAAATGAAAAAATGTTTTCTGCATAACTCAAGAGCTAATCAAACAAATAAAACCAAATATGGCATGTGGAGGTTTTGTAGGCAAGAAATGTTTCTACGGTGGTTTGAGACCCCAAGCAAAAGAAACCAAATTTAGCATGTGTGAGGTTTTAAAAGGCAAGAAAGGTTTCTATGATGGTTTCAGATTCCTCTTCGCCCTGAAAGGGGGCTCCTATACAAATGAAATACAATATTCTGTATAACTCGAGAACTAATCAAGCAAATTGAACCAAATCTGGCATGTGGAGGTTTTTGTAGATGAATACTGTTTCAATGCTAATTTGAGACCCCTCCCTTTTCTGAAGGGGGGGACTCCTATACAAATGAAACACAAATTTATGCATAACTCGAGAACTAATCAAGAAAATGGAACCAAATTTGGCATATGGAGGTTTTTGAAGGAGAGAAATGTTTCTATGGTGATTTGAGACTCTTCCGCCTTCTGAAAGTGGGGGAAGGCGGGATCTTCCATACAAATGAAACACAAATTTCTGCATAAGTCGAGAACTAATCAAGCAAATGGAATCAAATTTGGCATGTGGATTTTTTGAAGGTCAGACATATTTCTATGGTGGTTTGAGACCCCTTTGCCCTCTGAAAGGGGGGGGGCTCTCATACAAATAAGAAACGCAATTTTCTGCATAACTCGAGAACTATTCAAGTAAATGAAACCACATTTGGCATGTGGGGGTTATTGGAAACAGGATTTTTATCTATATTAAAATGGATTTCTGTCTGACTGTCTGTCTGACCGATCGGAGTGAAAATATGTATGCAGGTATTTTTGGGACTGGGGAAGGTTCTTATGATTGTTTGAGACCGCTTCCCCCTTCCGGCTCGCATACAAATGAAACACTAATTTCTGCATAGCTTGAGAACTAATCAAGCAAATTGAATCAAAAATGGTATGCGGGGTTTTTTGAATGCAAGAAATGTTTCTATGGTGAATTCAAACACAAATTTCAACCAATCTTGAGAATTATCCAGGTAACTAAGCCACAATCTGTGTATTGTCTGGGTAAGAAGAATGTTCTGATAGTAGTTTGAACTCCTTATTACTCAAAAAAAAACTCATTAAAAAAAAGCGTCAGTTCTTTGTAATGTTCATTCATTTAGTTGCAGGCGTAGCAACGCTCGCACCGGGATCAGCTAGTCTATATAATAAAAATGAGTTGGGGTTTCCTTTGTCACGATTTAACTCGCGAGCGGAAGGACCGATCGGCGTGAAATTTTGTATGCAGAGATTTTTGGGGCCGGAGAACAATCTTATGATGGTTTGAGACCCCTCCCTTCACTGGAAAGGGGGGCTCCCATACAAATGAAACACAAATTTCTACACAACTCGAGAACTAATCAAGCAAAAGAAACCAAATTTAGCATGTGTGAGTTTTTGAAGGCAAAAAAGGTTTTTATGGTAGCTTGAGAACCCTCCCCGTCATAAAAAGGGGGCTCCCATACAAATAAAACACAATATTCTGCATAACTCGGGAACTAATCAAGCAAACGGAACGAAATTTAGCATGTGGTGGTTTTTTAAGACAAAAAATGTTTCTATGTTGGTTTGAGACCCCTTCCCATCCAAAAGAAGGGGGAGGGCTCCGATACAAATGAAATACACTATTCTGCATGACTCGAGAACTAATCAAGCAAATGGAACCAAATTTAGTATGTGGTGGTTTTTGAAGACAAAAAATTGTTCTTTGTTGATTTGAGACCCCTCCCCTTTCTGAAAGGGGGGGGGGGGGGAACTTATTCAAATGAAACGCAAATCCTTGCATAACTCGAGAACTAATAAGAGAAATGGAACCAAATTTCGCATGTGGAAGTTTTTGAAGGAGGAAATGTTTCTATGGTGATTTGAGACTCTTCCGTCATATGAGGAGGAAGGGGGAGGGGTGCTCTCAAACAAATGGAACCCAAATTTCTGCATAACTCGAGAAATAATCAAGCAAATGGAACCAAATTTGGAATGGACGAGTTTTTTAAGGCATGAAATGTTTTTATGGTGGTTCAAAGCCCCTCCTCCCTCTAAAAAGGAGGGCTCTCATACAAATGAAACAAATTTCAACCAAACATGAGAACTATACCTACTGCTTTGCAAATTTGTATTCAGTGGTTTTTGGGTCCGGGAAAGCATCTTATGATAGTTCGAGAGCCCTCCCGCTTCTAGAATGGGTGGGATCCCATGCAAATGAAAAACAAATTCCTGCATAACTCGAGAACTAATCAAGCAAATGGAACCAAAATTGGTATGGGTGAGTTTTTGAAGGCAAGAAATGTTTTGTAGGTAATTTAAGACCTTTCCTCACTCTGAAAAGGGGGCTACCATACAAACGATACACAAATTTAAACCAAACATGAGAACTATCCCTACCGCTATGCAATATTTGTATGCAGGGGTTTTGGGTCCAGGAAAGGATCTTATTGTAGTTCGACACCCCTCCCACCTTTAGAAAGGGGGCTCCCATGCAAATGAAAAACTATTTTCTGCATTACTCAAGAACTAATCAAACAAATGGAACCAAATATGGCATGTGGAGGTTTTGTAGGCAAGAAATGTTTCTACGGTGGTTTGAGACCCCAAGTAAAAGAAACCAAATTTAGCATGTGTGAGGTTTTAAAGGCAAGAAAGGTTTCTATGATGGTTTCAGGTTCCTCTTCGCCCTGAAAGGGGGGGCTCCTATACAAATGAAATACAATATTCTGTATAACTCGAGAACTAATCAAGCAAATTGAACCAAATCTGGCATGTGGAGGTTTTTGTAGATGAATACTGTTTCAATGCTAATTTGAGACCCCTCCCTTTTCTGAAGGAGGGGGCTCCATACAAATGAAACACAAATGTATGCATAACTCGAGAACTAATCAAAGAAAATGGAACCAAATTTGGCATATGGAGGTTTTTGAAGGAGAGAAATGTTTTTATGGTCATTGAGACTCTCCGCCTTCTGAATGGGCCGGGCTCTCAAACAAATGAAACACAAATTTCTGCATAACTCGAGAACTAATAAAGCAAATGGAATCAAATTTGGCATGTGGATTTTTTTGAAGGTCAGACATATTTCTATGGTGGTTTGAGACCCCTTTGCCCTCTGAAAGGGGGAGGGGGGCTCTCATACAAATGAAACGCAATTTTCTGCATAACTCGAGAACTATTCAAGTAAATGAAACCACATTTGGCATGTGGGGGTTATTGGAAACAGGATTTTTATTTATATTAAAATGGATTTCTGTCTGACTGTCTGTCTGACCGATCGGAGTGAAAATATGTATGCAGGTATTTTTGGGGCTGGGGAAGGTTCTTATGATTGTTTGAGACCGCTTCCCCCTTCCGGCTCGCATACAAATGAAACACAAATTTCTGCATAGCTTGAGAACTAATCAAGCAAATGGAATCAAAAATGGTATGCGGGGTTTTTGGAATGCAAGAAATGTTTCTATGGTGAATTCAAACACAAATTTCAACCAATCCTGAGAATTATCCAGGTAACTAAGCCACAAACTGTGTATTGTCTGGGTAACAAGAATGTTCTGATAGAAGTTTGAACTCCTTATTACTCAAAAAAAAAAACTCATTTAAAAAAAGCGTCAGTTCTATGTAATGTTCATTCATTTAGTTGCAGGCGTAGCAACGCTCGCTCCGGGATCAGCTAGTACAATAATAAAAATAATATCAAAATCTATTTGCTACCATGAGTCTAATTGTTTACGTATCACATAAATGAAAAATGCATATTGTCATAACAATAGATTTACTATTCACTCCTTCGCATTAGGATTAGCGAGTGGGCGATCTCGATCTGTTTTTTACTGGATCGATTTTTCGGGCTCGATTAATCGATGTTTTGAATCGATCCTATACATTCGATTTTTTGACTGAATCGATTTTTTAGAGGGAGAAGCGACTTTCAATTTAATTTTCACGAAACGGGTTATTAGTGACTCGATAAGCAATTGCAACTTATTAAAATGTTATTAGACCGTGCGAACAGTAGCCGTTGAAACCAGGTGCAGTGAATTATTGTGGATCTACTTTGCATTTATCCAGCAGCAGGTGCTGCAAATTCCGAATGCTCATGCAATGTTTGTGGGAGCAGGAACTATGGCGACTTCGACTATCGAGGTGCGGGCGGCAACCGGTGGCCCCATAGACTAACTTTAAGACCAGTAGGTCCCGAACAAATACAATTTTTTTCTTGGCTCAGTCAGTACTAGCACATCGATTCCAAGCTCGGTCCCAAGCTTAGTAATGCGCCCCTAATAATGAACTCACACAAATACACTCTCAAACATTCTGTCAAAATAACACAGCAAATCAAAACAAAGGCGCAAATATGTGAACCAATTTGAAATCGCTAGTTGCACATTGATTGTTGGTGGCCCTCTCTATCTTGATCGATAACCGAGTGTACTTTAATCGTTTGCAGTATGGACGTAAAATTTTTCTTGCTTGTCTAGTCATTTATCGTATATTCTCATTTCAGATTCAATCCCGGCGTAAGCATTTCTGACATTTCTTTGGAATTTTCCTTCACCCTGAAACTTTTTGTTTTCTTCTTATTCAAGAATTTTCCTTATATTTGGGAATAAAAGTTTTCTTCCGTTCATGAGTTGTTGTTTTTTGAAATTGGTGATTTTGAGAAAATCGGGAAATTTCAACATGAATTTTCCGGAAAAAGCTGCTAAGCCAATGGATGATTCACATACTGCTGTATACCTGGCGAAACAAATGAAAGAAATTAGCATAGAATGGAATATTGACAAATCTAAAGTAATGAAACTTTTGTTTTCTGCTATAGTTGAACAAGTTTTACTGACAACATATTTGTTGATTTTATATCAATGTGCTTGTAACAGATGGTGAACCAATATTTTGATTGCTGCCAAGCAATTCATTGGAGATTTGCGTAGATCATTTCCTCAGCAGGATGACAATGGTAGCTTTTTAAAACGCACTATTCGAAGGATTGTAGGCCATGGTCCGGGAAATGGTATTGTACTTCCTTTTATTAGTTGATGAATCGATTGCAGCATTGGAACGGGATACACCAGCTGGAATTTCAGGAGAACTAAGAAATTTCCTCCACCAGCCGATTGTTTCGAGAACTGCTGACCCACTGGAAATTTGGGAAATCATAAAGAGTGAGTACCCGCATGTATATCCGCATGGCACGCCTGACATTCATGAAGTTGCTGGATGAGCACCTACACGAAAAAAAACCTGCACATTATTAATGGTAAAAATCCATGAGTAATTCTAATAGAATTGATTTGCCACACGTATACATAATCCCCTTAGAAGGGCACATGAAATGATGTGTCAAATGAATAATATGTGCGGTCAAACATGGATTTTAGATGGAACCAAAAAAAACTATGTGTCCTGCACATAGATTTCATTGTACAAGGCAGATTGCAAAAATCTATGTGTGGACACATAGAATCTATCAGGAAAATTTTCTGAGTGTAGGGTCTCTCTGGTGACAATTTAATGTGCAATAAAAGATCACATTGCACTTGGTTGAAGGTATTCTAGATATGAACCAAATAATCAATAAATCAGCTAACAGCTTGCAAATTTTAACTAGCTCTCTGTAAATGTAACAAACTACCTAAAATTATCATTGCAACTTATCATGAAAATTACAAATAGATTTTTCTCGAATCGATTCTTCCGCAGTCGATTACTTCTCAAATCGTTTTTTTTTATTTTGGGTATCGATTCAGCAGAATCGATTCTTTTGTGTAAAACGCCCATTGCTAGTTAGGATTTATAATAGTTCTAGACAAAATAGTCAACACGTCGAGAGTAACATTTGTAAACAATGACATCTAGCGTATTTTTCTGGGATCTGCTTGCTTCACAAACAAAATAGCACCAGAAACAGATACAAGGAGTTTTACCCCACTGTCGGTAGTGGATATAGATGTTAGCAACCTGGCACTTTCAGGAAATTTAAGTTTGAAGTCATTGTACACACTTGTTACTTTCCACCTTTTGACGATTTTGTCTAGAATTGAGAAACAAGACAATTGATCTAGCATCACTGCTGGTTATGATCGTTGTACACTCCCGCTTCATTTTATACTCAATTTTTGAGTACAATTGTATGCTATCTCTTTTTCTCTCAAAGAAATGTTACTCACCATTCGGAAAAGTTGATCCACTTTTTAACGGAAATTGAGTAACATTCCGGAGAGAGAAAAAGAGATAGCATACAATTGTACTCAAAAATTAAGTTAAGTGAAGCGGAAGCGTTGTTTTGAACCGAAATTTATTGTGCCGCGAATAGCAACAAATCCAAGAGTGTGTGTTTTTCGAATTGTTCTTGTTTCCTCTCTTTGTTTTTTATATTACCGAGTGATTTCTGTTCTCAAAAACTGAATATTGTGTTGCAATTCTTTCGTATGTGACGCTGTGTTTCTGTGAAAGGAGGGCTCTCATACAAGTGAATCTGAGAATTCTGCACAACTCGAGTACTAATAAAGCAAATGGAACCAATTTTGGCATGTGGGGAATTTGAAGGCAATAAATGTTTCTACGGTAGTTTGAGACCCCTTCTCTCTTTCTGTTAGGGAGGGGAACTCCCATACAAATGAAACACAAAATTCTTCATCACTCGAAAACAAGTAAATGGAACCAAATATGGCAAGTAGAAGCTTTTGAAGGCATGAGATGTTTCTAAGGCACCTCCGCCCTCTGTAAGAGGTGGGCTCCCATACAAATGCAACACACGTTTCTGCATAACTCGAGAACTAATCAAGTAAATTAATCCACTTTTGAGAGGTGGAGGTTTTTGAAGGCAAGAAATGTTTCTAAAGTGACTCTCAGCCCCTCACCTTTCTGAAAGGAGGGCTCATATACACTTAGTAGCAAAAAAAAAGGCGAGCAAAATTTGGCTTCCAAAAAACGCGTTGTTCATCCTTCTGTGACTTAGTCAATTATCAATATATTTGGCTGAAATTTCACCAACACTATAAATAATGTTTCGACCATATGTGACCAAAATGTTATGTTGATGAAGTTTATAAATCTGAAGTTATCTGTAACATATGTGAAAAAAGTCATTTGTGGAGCACACCAAATTCAAAAAATCCGTATTTCTGTGAAAAATTTAGTTAGCATTCTGTGAATGTCCGGGAACTAAGGAATCACCCAACGCACTGCACTATACTTTAGGACGGTCTTACCTCGTTCACTGACAGACAAGAAAAGGGGAGATGCTTAGTCATGAGTCTATGCCTACTGTGACGGTGATATGTCAACGATATGCGTACAAGGTAGACCATATTTAAGGAACGTAACGGACGTGACTGACAGTGTTGGCTATCTATCCACGTTGTACCACACACATTCTAAACATTTTTCCTTGGCTTAGAACGATGCAGAGATTGATGTGGACAAAATTTGAACTGTTTCCAAAATTTTGCCCGGCTTTTTTTTGCTACTGAGTGTACAAATGAAACACACATATCTGAATAACTCGAGAATTTATCAAGTTACTGGAACTAAATTTGGCATGTGGATGGTTTTAAAGGCAAGTAATAATATAATTGTGGTTTGAGACCCCCCTCCTTCTGGAAGAGGGGTCTCCCGTACAAATGAAACACGAATTTCTGCATAACTCGAGAACAAATCAAGCAAATGCAACCAAATTTGGCATGTGCAGGTTTTTGGAAAATTGGCCATAGAAAGAAATGTTTCTATGGCAGTTCAAGACCCCACCCTCTTTTAAAGGGGGGGGACTTGCTCCCATACAAATTTAATACAAATGTCTGCATTTCTCCAGAACTTATCCAGCAAATGAAACCGCATTTGGCAAATTAGGGTTTTTGGAGGAGGATTGCTATATAGATAAAAATCCCAAGTAGCACACTACGGTCATAATTAGTTGCAGCAGCACCATTGCTGCAAGCTAAAACAAGTCATATTCATATTTTGTCCATCGAACAGCAACAAGTGTGCTTCTAGGTATGAATTTCTGTCTGTCTGTCTGCCTGTTTGACCCTTATAGACTCGGAAAGTTCTGAACCGAATAAATTGTGTATGCAGGGGTTTTTGGGGCTGGGGAGGGTTCTTATCATTGGTTGAGACCCCTTCTCTCACAGGGGGGCTCCCAAACAAATGAGTTACAAATTTCTGCATAATCGAGAACTAATCAAGCAAATGGAACCAAATTTGACATGTTGGGGGTTTTGAAGGCAACGATTGTATGGTGCTTTGAGAAACCTCTCTCTCCTGCTCCCATACATATGAAATACAAATTTCTACCAAACATGAGAACTATCCGGGTTATTAAAACACACAGTGTGTATTTCTCGGGTAATAAGCATGTTCTGATAGAAGTTTGAATTTATTCCAAATCAAAAACCATAAACGTGCCAGTTCTACTAAATTTTAATTTTTTTTAGTTGCAAGCGTAGCAGCGCTCGCACTGCACACTGGGCCAGAATAAAAAATTTGTAAGAATAAATTATTTTCACTATGAAGATCACGTCACGTCATTAAAGGCACGTTCCGAAGAAAGTCCACCAAAAAGATTCGCATCTTTCTTGGCAAACTAGCGAATTTTGAAATCTGAAATCGACTAAAGAGAGCGGCTTTGAGAGAATTCACTTAATACCGTACGCTTGCGCTGAAAACCCACTACGTCAGGCTCAATTATGAGTTCAAGCAGGTCAGCCCGTCGATTTACGAGGATTCGGTCAAACTCAGGTCGCATCCGAAGTCTTTTGGAAGCATGTAAACAAGCAGCGCAAGAGAGTCACTGGCCTACCATCACCTCAATGGGCGTTGCTAAGCAGTCGAAATCGCTTCATCCCCCAGGAGATATGCCGCTTGTTTTTCCAAGGAGTTTTTCCAGTGTTTTTCCGGTGAGAGAGATTGACTGATGAACACGTTACATCAGCCGCTAACAATGTGCCACTATACGGTCAAGCTCTGGGGATAATCAATAACAACGTCGACATTATTACAACCGCCGCAAAAAAACTCAAGTAGTCCTTCAATCCTGGACCCGACGGTGTTCCGTCAGTATTCCTGAAGAGACACACATTACCTGCTTACTGACACCGTTGTTTCGCCTATTCCAAATGTCCGTCGCAAGAGGTGT